>VMDR010001266.1:32500-136855 GCA_007922815.1 Macrotus californicus | reverse complement strand
TATATGTTGTGAGATAGGGAGGGGTTCATCTTTTTCTTTTGTACATAAATATATGGATATCCAGTTGCCCTAGCATCATTTTTAAAAAGACTATTCTTTTTCTATTTAACTCTCTTGAGACCCTTCACTAGTTTTTGAAGAATAAATGACATAATCTATGTAAAGTTCCTGGTATATGGCAAGTTTCAATACATGGTAGCCATTTTTATTGTTATTGTTAGGCTAATGTGTGAATTCCCAAGAAAAATATAATAGATTATAGTCCCTCATTATTAAAGACCACAGCAAATAGGAGAAAAGAGCAAGTGGCTGCAATTAGCTTGAAATCTTCTATGTAAGGTTTGCAAATAATAATAGTAATAACAATTGCAGTAGCTAACATTTATTACTATTTCCTATGCACCTGACACATTAGTTAATAAGTTCTCACAACAACACTGTGAGCTAGGAACTATTTAATACCTTTTACTCAGATGAAGAAATGTGGACTTAGAGTGTTCAAGGCTCACAAAATAATAATAACTTGTTCAAGGCCACCTAAGTGGCAACCTACAAAGTGGATATTTGGATTCAGACAATTCATTATTATGAGGGGGTTCAATCTCAGAAAACAGAAGTGAGAGGCATGTCAGAACAAGAGAAGCACAGGATGGCACCTGCATTGACTAACGTGGTGAGAAGGTAGTTGAGAGGGCTGGATTCTGTGGGTTTGAATCTCAGCTCTGCCATTTACAAGCCACGTGACCTTGGGCAGCTCAGACTCTTCAACATAAAATGGGGTTAATTGGGCTTCTTATCTTATGGACTTATTGTGAGAAATAAATGTGGTTACATTCTGTAAAGTACTTAGAGAACAATTCCTGGAATATAGGAAGTGCTCAAAAATTGTTAGCTGTGATGCTGATGGAGAGCTTCATATCTGACCCAAAGCTTCTTTTCCAGAGTTATTCCTACTATCAGGGCCAGCTTCATGGGTGTGCAACCCGTGCAGCCACGCAGGATCCTGTGCTCAGAAGGGCCCTAGACTTGGCTTAATGCTCTGTTGTCACCATCTTGAAATTCTTAATTATTTTTTGAACATGGTGCATTTCTATTTTGCTCTGGGCCCCACAAATTAGATTTCCAGTCCTAGGCAGGCTGGATATATTCCCTCATTCTCAGTGATGCCTGATACAGCCCATGCACACATACAGACAGGGACACTCACAGAGACACACACGGACACACACAGACACACAACCTCCTTGGCTGCTGCTAGGAGCTCCAGTGGATCTCAGTGTGGAAGACAGTGCTGTTCACTTTAATTACTATGTCAGCAAGGCCCATGCACACCCACTTGACATTCCTGATTTATTACCTAAAAGTGAATGCAGTGCATACTGGGCCCCAATCCTGCCTCTATTATTGGACTGAAAACCTCCATTGACTTCAGCTGGCAGCCTGCACCACTAATTGAGGACAGAGTTTGGCCCCATGGGTTTTATATAGAACATTTTTCTTTATTTCTTGTTTTCATGGGTGTGTGTTGTGGGCTGGGGATTATTTTTATGTTTTTCCACTTCCTGATTAGTTTTAGGACTTGTTTATTTGGAGACTGCTTTAATAAATTTGCACAGCAGGGTGAGTTAGTAACAGGGTTGGTGTATTTAACCAGGAATCACCTCCTTTTCAGTTTGTTTTTTAGTGTTTAACTCCAGGGCACAGTCACTCCAGTTCAGTACCAAATCTCTAATAAGATCACCTATCCTTGCTCTGGAGATACCGTGGTGGTTTAGCTCCAGGACAGGGCTCTGCTCCCGTGCAGAATAACACGTAACACATCACCGCTGCACTACTCAAGTGTTCTTGAACTTAAGGGTTAGTTTCCTGTCTGTTTCCTCTTCTGTACTGTGGAAACTAGGGGGCAGGGACCTGGTCATTGGTATAATTTCAGTGCCTAGTGCAAAAGTCTTTAATTGAGAATATTTACTGAGCAACTGTTATGTGCCAGGCAGTAGATGTGACAACAGGAGAAGTGAGGTCCCTGCTCAAGAGGGGTTTACATTCTATAGGTGAAAAACAGGTACAGGTAAGCCAAGCGTAGTAGCAATAATTGCAGAGTAAGATTGGTATTAAAACTAAAATCAGAGAATGCGATAAAATGAGTGTGTGTGTGCGCATGTGTGTGCACGTGCACACATGTGCTGTGATCAGGGAAGGGCTCCCGGGAGAAGTGAGTTCTGATTGAGGCCTGAAGGCAAGAAGTAACCAGCTATATATGAGTCATCACCTCGGGCTGAGGGAATCACTCTTACAAAGGCCCTGAAGCTTTGGGGGGCAGGTGAGGGGGGAGTACAGTGAGCATGAGGACAGTGGTAAAGATGAGCCTGGCCAGGTGGGCATGTGGCAGTCCGTGTGGCCCTGGTTAGGAACTAGATTTATTCTAAGGGCAATAGAAACATAAGGGAGAGACATGCTGTCATTACATTTTCAAAGAGCACTCTGGCTACTTTGCGAAAAAGGGGCTGTGGGGAGAAGTGGACAAGTTTGAAAGGAGGAAGACCAGATAAGAGGTTTTGTGTTCATTTGTTAAACTGACTAGGTTATTTCCAGAAAGAAATCGATATCGTTCTTGCCAAGGCTGGTGGTGGAAAGTGGGGGAATGGATCAGGGTTCAACAGCCACTCACTCTGAGAACCAACATCAAGGTCACATTCCTCTTGCCTGAGTCCTGGCATCTACGTGTACAACGAACCTCAGAGCTCCCCAACTGTCCCCTTGATGTTGGCGAGGCTGAACCTTGGGGGACTGAAGAGCCTGGCTGGAACAGAGCGGAAGGAGTCACACACACAGGGGATGATTTTGCTCAGGAGGCCAACTGGAGAGAAGAAGGCATTTTCACGCTGCTCCCGGAGAGCAGTGCAGCACACAGCTTGGGCAGCCCGACGGGAAGCGGCAGCTTGTTTAACAGAGGGTGCCTTGCGGCAGTATCAGCAATGCAAAGTTGGGACTGCGAGTGCCCACACTGCTACTTATTTAAAGAGGCTATTGTAAACGTCTCCGAGCCAGTTAATTACTAGTTTTTGTTATGTCAGGAACTCCTCAAGTAAAAGCAGAAAGAAACCATTCATGAGCATGTTCCAGTTCTGTAGTTTAATGGGACAAGTAAAAAAAAAATTAAAAAACCGATGAAATGATTTAGTTCCTGGCAGGATTGAAACCCTTCACAAGAAAAGCTGAAATTACAGGCTGTGTCCCACCTCCCCTTACAGAAGCCATTGAAATGTTGCAGGCTTAATTGGACTAATGATCCATTGCTCTTATGCATAAACCTCGGGTGCCCACAAAGAATGGACGAGGCTGAGGAAACGTCCTGTAAACACGAACCCAGCAGAGCATGATGACCCAAGAGGCCTTTGTGAAGCACAGGTGCAAGGTGGGGACGAGAAAGAACGTCAGCAACGTGACCGCACAGCTAGGATGACTCCTGTGAGCAGGCTCCATCTGTCCTGCGGCCGAGGAGCAGAGCTTGTGGAAATGGAAAAAACTCCACCTGTTTAGCTAAAGATAATTTCGAAAAGGTTGGGAAGTGCAGATAACAGGGCATGAAGAGGGGGAGAAGTTTTTTAAAAGGTGCACCATCTAAACTTATCAGGTAATAAGTTTAATTGTGTAAACTGAACACACTTGAGAGAAGAGGCTGACTATGAATGTCTAAGACATGCTAGACCAGAAGACGTTCATGTCCAGAGTTGTAGCTCTTGCTCACCTCTGTTGGTCAATTGAAGTTTCTGTTGGTGGATGTACCTAAGGCCCAGTGTGATGTATGGAGTGGTGGTTCGAGAAGACACGGTGCACATGGAACTCGCCTCTAGGTTTTACTCAGTGTCAGCACTGGAGTTCAACAGACCTACGTCCTGATCCTGGGTCTGGCACTTACAGGTGTGTGATATCGGGCCATTTACATTACCTTCTGACCTATCAAGTAGAGGTAATGCAGAACCGATCTGGATACCAAGGTAGCTTTCATCTATTGATTTTCTTGGGGTTTCTTGCCTGCCTCAGACATAGGCCTAATGTGAGTGACAGTGTTTCATACAGCACTTAGGGAATAATTCCGCTGAACATCTTGAAGTAGCTCATTTATTATAGGCCTTTGTCAGTAACTTAGGTAGAATAGGTTTTTCTTATTTCTAGTTTAAACCAAGTCAACGCACAAGGTTTCAAAACAGCTAGAATAACTAAAATATCATTTAATAAGGCCTCGTTTTTCCTCAGCATACTTTGTAGTTACTAACAGTGTGTTCTCCAACAACCCTATGAAGTAGATGGTTCATACTGCCATTCTCATTTTCTCAAACAAGCAGGTAGAAGGCCCTTAAATTTTATATATATATAATACGTTTTTCCATGTATATATATAATATCATATATATCATATATATTAAAGGCTGAATCCTTTAGGCCATCTGTGGCCCAGTTAGGACTTCGGGCTATCTGGCCTGTAGGGTCATTGCCATCCATATATCTGTAGACTGCCGTAGGCCCTCTTTACTATCACCTCTTCAAACGAGCAATGATCCAATCAAAAATGATAGTGATTTCGCTTTGTCTTAAATGGGTTGGTCCTCAGCTCATTAATGTTGCTGAATAGTAACAGAGAAAAGAAGGAGGTGCCCACAGGCACAGAACAAGGTGAAAGATGAGTAAAGTGATGGATGGGTTTGTGAGGCTTTGTCGGTTGTCTTGACAACATTGTTTTACAGATGTGTACACACTGATCTGCATGATTTAAAGCAACAAAGTCATTTTTATATTTTCCCTTTTCATTTTGCATTTCCAGGGAGGGATCTATCAGTAGGCTCAGCTTATAGCCGTAGGGGACTAACTATCAGATATAGTCTAACGACCGGCTTGATTTGCTCCTGAGCTTCTTCAAAGAGAATGGAGTCCACACTTGCTGTCTCATTTTTTTTACCTCCTCACCCCACCAGCTGCTACTAAATTCACCAGTGATGTGTTACTGCCAATTCTGATGAACAATGTTTGGTCCTCACCTCATTTGACCTAAGGAATCTGACTCTGCTGGCAAAGTTCTCCTCTTCAGACTGTTTCTCTGTTGGCTTCTAGGATGCCCTCCTGTGCTCAGCCTCCCCGCTGTAGGTGTTGTACTCCCCAGACTCTGGGCTCAGCCCTGTTCTCCGTTCTATACTCTCTCTGGCCTTCTCAATCACAGCATGTCTTCAAACACCCATGACCTATGAATCTTTGCTTCTAGCATGGCACACCCTGAATGTGGTTTCTACAACTATCTGACCTCAGGCCCTTACTCCTGTTGTTGTTGTTATTGCCAACAACCACAGCTCTTCTATACTCTCAGATTAAGGCACTTGCTCTTGGCCCTTATCTCCTATTTTTCTAGCTCTTTCTCTGTAGTACACCAGCCTGAGCAATCTCTTGGCCACCAGGACTATACTCTATTGATTCTTCCATATTTTCATTGTTTCTCATTCCTTCGAAGTTCTCATTCTTCTCCTTACTGAGCTTAAATTCCATGCTCAGTCATAATTACTGCATGCTGCCTACTGTTGACCCCCTTGCCCCTCTCTCATTTCTTCAAAGTTGTTTGGTGAAACCACAATCTTTTAAAATCCAACTCTCTTCTTCCTCCATCCATGCATCTGAATATGACTGGATAAAAAGCACACAGCCATGCAAAGTGGTCTCACTTTAAGTCTGTGACCATGAACTTATAGTCGGTCCTTAATGCTGCCAGGCAATCACTCCATTTGTTCCTGGTCCTTTTGTTCTCTTAGTTAACCAGTCTCCCTCACCACCATGCTCACTCTCAGCTAATCATATTGCCTCTACTTCACTGAGAAACTGAAGCCATCAGAAGAGAAAGGCCGCAGACTCCCACCCCATATCCACCTGCTTACTGCCATCCGCACCCACAGACTTGGCCATGCAGCCTGTTCCTACAGATGAACTACCTATGCTCTCATCTAAGCCAGTCCCTCTGACTGTGCATCTTCCTCTCCTGCTCTAAGAGATTGCTACAGCACTTCTCCTGTTCCTCAGACATCAACATTTTTCTCTCCACTGGAGCATTCCCATTCACGTGGCTCTTGGTTCACACAGAATAGAAGCCAAGGTATCTATAGTGGCGACAGGGCCCTACACAATCCTGCTCCCTATCAGCTCTCTGACCTCATCTCCCATGTATCTTTCCTTGCTCACTTCACTCCAAACTCCCTGGCCTCCATGCTTGTCCTCCAACCTTAGGACCTTGGTCCTACTCTGGAAGCTCTCCTCCCAGGTCTGCTTGACTGGTTCCCTTCCTTCCCTCAAGCCTTCAATCAAATCTCACTTCTCAGTGGGGTCACCCTAGTTAGAAGTGCAAAATCCCTCTCCTCAACTTCAGGACTCCTGATCCCCCCTACCTTGGTCTACTCCCTGTTTTTCTTTTGTTCTTTTGCTTATCATCTACCTTCTTTTACAGTAGTTTGCTTGCTTATGTTTATTGTTAATTGCCCATCTTTGCATTAGATTGTGAGCTCCTCTAGGGCAGACAGCTTTAGTCTGTTCACAGATGTATTCCAAACACTTGGAACAGTACCTGACACAGAGGCTCTAGACACCTTTGTTGATTGACCGAATGAACACCTGCCGGTGCTGTCTGTGTGTATATTGTCTTGGTTTTCGCCTCTTCTTAACTTCTGGCCTTAATTTCCTACTGTATTAGCTCTTATATGAAAAGTTTGCCATTTCTCGTGTATACTACATTCCTTCTTCTTCACCACTCTATGGAATTATGTTCCAGTCACATAGAAGTCCTGGCCTTTTCTGCATATGCCATGCTCTTTGTACCTCCAGACTTCCTGTGCTGTTGGCTTCTCTCTCCACTCCTTTGTCCAAAAGTGAACATATGCTAAAGAGTCAACTCAAATAACCTCTCTTTTGTGAAGGCTTCCTGGGAAGTTCAGGCACTTCCCTGGGCTGCCAGAGCAACTTGTGTGTAATTTATTATAGAAGAAGAGATTGTCTTCATCTTCTTTTTGGCCCCAGTGCCTGTTTGGTACTTGGCACTATATGAATCAGTATATTTTTAGTTTTCCCCCCACAACTTTATTGATATACAATTAACATGTAACATTTTATAAGTTTAAGGTATACAGCATACTCTTTTAATATGTATTATGAAATGATTACCATGATAACTTTATTTTTAAAATATATTTTATTGATTATGTTATTACAGTTGTCCCATTTTTTCCCTTTCTCCCCCTCTGCCCAGTACCCTCATTCCCTCTAGCAACACCCCCTGCTTAGTTCATATCCATGGGTCATGCCTATAAGTTCTTTGGCTTCTCCATTTCCTATACTATTCTTAACATCCCCCTGTCTATTTTGTGCCTGTCAATGTATTCTTCTTAATCCCTGTACCTTTTCTCCCATTCACTTCCCCCTCCCAGCTGATAACCTTCTAAATGATCTCCATATCTATGGTTCTGTTTCTGTTCTGCTTGTTTGCTTAGTATTTGATTTAATTATTGACAGTTGTGAATTTGTTGCCATTTTAATGTTCATAGTTTTGATTTTCTTCTTTTTTTAAAATAAGTCCCTTTAACATTTCATATAATAATGGCTTGGTGATGATGAATTGTTTTATCTTTACCTTGTCTGGGAAGCACTTTATCTACCCTTCAATTCTAAATGATAGCTTTGCTGGATAGAGTAATCTAGGTTGTAGGTCCTTGCTTTTCATGACTTTGAATACTTCTTGCCAGTCCCTTCTTGCCTGCAAAATTTCTTTTGAGAAATCAGCTGATAGTCTTATGGAAACTTCTTTGTAGGTAACTCTCTACTTTTTCTTGCTGCTTTTTTAAAAAAAGATTTTATTTATTTATTTTTAGAGAGGGGAAGGGAGGGAGAAAGAGAGGGAGAGAAACATCAATGTGTGGTTGCTCTCATGCACCCCCTACGGGGGACCTGGCCCACAACCCAGGCATGTGCCCTAGACTGAGAATCGAACCAGTGACCCTTTGGGTCACAGGTTGGCACTCAATCCACTGAGCCACACAGCCAGGGCCCTTGCTACTTTTAAGACTCTCTTTTTACCTTTATACTTTGACAGTTTAATTATGATGTGTCTTGGCATGATCTTTTTTGTGTCCATCTTGTTTGGAATTCTCTGAGCTTCCTGGACTTGTATGTTTATTTCCTTTGCCAGATTAGGGAAGTTTTCTTTCAATATTTTTTTCAAATAATTTATCAATTTCTTGCTCTTTCTCTTCTCCTTCTGGCACCCCTATGATTCAAATGTTGGTATGTTTGAAGTTGTCCCAGAGTCTCCATAGACTATCCCTGATTTTTAAATTCTTTTTTCTTCTTGCTGTTCTGATTGAATGTTTTTTCTTCCTTTTGTTCCAAATCATTGATTTGAGTCTCAACTTCATCCACTCCACTGTTGATTCCCTGTACATTTTTCTTTATTTTGCTTAATGTAAGCTTCATTTCTGCCTAGGTTTTGTTTTTTTTTTATGCTGTTGAAGTACCCAATGAAGTCCTTGAGCATCCTAATAACCAGTGTTTTAAACTCTGCATCTGATAGATTGCTTATTTCCATTTTGTTTAGTTCTATTACTGGAGTTTTGTTCTCTTCTTTCATTTGGGCCATATTTCTTTGTCTCTTCATTTTGTCAGCCTCCCTGTGTTTGTTTCTATGCATTAGCTAGAGTTACTTTGATTACCTGTCTTAGTAGCATGGCCTATTACAGAAAATTTACAAGTTGGATGGGGTGGAGCCTTTGGTATTTGCCAGGGCAGGGCAAGTCATGTGAACCAGGTTGATGGAGTCTCATATATGGTGCCTCTGGTCTGTGGCTCTGTGTGGGGGAGGGCCCTGCAAAGGGACAATGGCATCTGCCTGGCCTCTGGAGTTTTTTCCAAGAGGAAGCTGTCCCCTGGCACTCTCCCTGATGCCAGACACTTCACTTTCTCCCTGTATTTCACTGGTACCCTTCCAGCTGCTGCCCTGCTGCTGGAGCCCAGAAAGAGTGAGTCTGTGTGAGTCCTAAGTCTATTTCAGGACCTTTAAGAGGAGACACCTGAGAATCCCACATTTTCTTAGGCTGCCCCAACCTCCACTGGGTTTTATAGACAGAAGTTATGGGGAGTTATCTTCCTGGCACTGGGATCTTGGGCTGGGTGGTCTAGTGTGGATCTGGGATCCCTTGCACCAGAGGTATCCCTCCCGATTTGTATCCACCACACATGGGTATG
Source organism: Macrotus californicus (assembly GCA_007922815.1). NCBI lineage: Eukaryota > Metazoa > Chordata > Mammalia > Chiroptera > Phyllostomidae > Macrotus > Macrotus californicus. Next base: position 127,591 of record VMDR010001266.1, on the reverse strand, counting down.
GAACTGTCTGTTTCTCATCTCTGCATCTCCATGTCTCTGTATTTCTGCCCCTCCTCCCTGTCTGGAAGAATGTGACTTTAATTCCTTGGTTGTCAGATTTCCATACAGCTCAGTTTTCTGGTGATTCTTGGTGATAGTTGTTTCATAGTTTACTTATAATTTTTGCTGTGATTGTACAGGGAGGCAAGCTGTGTTTACCTATGCCTCCATCTTGACTGAAAGATGGGAATGAGGATTTTTAACGTCTACTTCGTTAGCAACTATACAGCATAGTATTGTTAACTATAGTAACCATGTGGTATATTTCACCCCTAGAACTTATTCATCTCATAACTGGAAGTTTATACTATCTCCACCCATTTCCCCAGCTTCTCCCTTGGCAACCACCAATCTGTTCTCTGTTTTTTTGAACTTTTTTTTTTTTTTAGATACCACACATAAGTGAGATCACACAGTATTTGTCTTTCTTTTTCTAACTTATTTCACTAAGCATTATGGCCTTAAGTTTCATCCATGTTGTGACAAATGACTGGATTTCCCTTTTCAATGGTTGAATAATATTCCATTGTGTATGTACATGTACATCACATTTTATTTATCCATTCATCTATCAATGAACATTTAGGTTGTTTCCACATGTATATGCTTTGTTCTCTAGTTGAACTGGACTAATGATAGAGATGGTGGCTGCCATCTAGCAAAGAGCATGTGCATAGTTCATATTCATGGACCCTGTCGGGCTCCTAACTTCCACAACCTTTTTCTCCCTTTAGCTGAGATCTCTCCATCTCTACCTACAGACTTGCCCCTGCACTCCCACCACCAGGTTCTAGGACAGTGAGGACTATGGCAGAATAAATTCCTTCCTATCATTTTTGAGTCAAAAGAATGCTACCTCTATCTCTTGTGTCCAATTTCTGAAACTTTGTCCTTTACTCTTTTCAAAGACTATTTTTTATTTTTTTAAATCTTTGAGTGTGTTTTAGATAAATTCTTGAACATTGACTCCTGAATTGTTTTAGGATTTTTATATGTATTTAAATTAACTTCAGAAAAGTTATACTGCCTTATACTCCCACCAAGTATGCATAAGCATATATATATTTCCCTGTACCTTCTTCAATACTGAGTAGCGACATTAAAAATTGCTGATTTGACAAGTGAGATAAAAACATCTTGTTTTTATTTAATTTATGTCCTTGATTACTAATGTGTTTGCCCTCCCTTTTTTGCATTTATTGGCCATTTGTACTTCTTCTGTGGAATGCCTTCTTATGGTCTTTGCTCATGTTTTTGTCCTTTCCATTTTGATCAACCCTTTGGTGATAGACCACTTGGCAGAATACAACACACTGGCTCAAAAACCAGAACTACTGCAATTTCCTTTTCTAGAAAATGAGGAAATATTAGGTGGATCTGTAATCCACTCTAGTAGGTCAAAATTAGTGACCATTTAGAGAATTCAGCATGTAGAACTTGCCTTGTCTCTCTCACAGGGAGTTTAGGAGACTCAAATGAGTATGTAAATGAAGCATGAGCAACGAGCATGAAACAAGTAAATAATTCACTAAATACATCCATAGTGATCTTCTAGGTACAAGGCATTTTACCTCTGGTGTCTCACTTATTTCTCACCACAACCCTGTTAAGTTTAAGTATATATTCTTCCCCAGTTTAGCAGATGAGGAAACTAAGGTTCTGCTAGTTTAAGTCTCATAACTCACAAGCAGCAGAGCTGGATGTTTGCCTGAGATGGTTGAACCCTGGGCCCACAATCTTTCTACTGTGGGAACCTGCTTCCCTCCAAGACCTTTATAAAGGCTCCTAAACTAACTTCCCGTCAGGTGTAATCTACCTCCATGGCACACTAAACAATGGACAGTAGCCAAAGCTGTGCAGACACAACCTGGGTCAGCTGGTGATTGACCAATTCTCATTAAAAACATAAAGAGCATTATTGAGTGTGATTATTTTCTTTGGAAGTGATGGTGTTTCAGAGATATGCAATATTGGGCATCTAAGAATATGTTTGGTTCACAGGGCTAAAGGCTGTAATGATTTGGAATCATGGCCATCCTGGGCAATTCCTTAGGTCTTTCTCATTTACAGTTGCCTAGGTTATGACAAAACAGATTCACAGCTCTTATAATGCAACTGGGAGAACAATGCTTTTAGAATTCTCACATTTCCAAAGAGGTATCATGTGCTTCCTAGTTCCATACCTCTCCATCTGGGCATGTGAGGATAAACAAAATTCCTGGAAGAATAATATTTCTAGAAATATGAAGAAAACTTAATTTCTTTCATTTTATATCCAGATGTTTTCCAGCAGGAAGGAAAAATCTCCACAGAATGCAAGGTTCCCAAACAAATAAAACTTCCAAAAGAATTTTCCTTTTTAGCAGATCTTATTGTATTACTTGCAAACTAGCTGGTGAATAAAAGATGCTTTGAAGTTTGCAGAGTCAATTAAAAGTGTTTCTTAGGGACAAGGAGACACATCTATATACATCAACAGGTAATTTTTTTCGAGGGGGTCATCTCTTGGGTCTGGTTAATCTTTATAGGTAGTGCTTTAGTAACAAAAGAAGCAGTTAGAGTTTACAACCAAGACCCTGGGACCAGGCAGTGTGAAGATGCCAAAATGAATGAGTCTTGGTCATTGACCTAGGCCTTGAAAATCTGGAAGGGGATTAAATCTAAGACAGAAACTTATACATTCCATAATGAGGCAACAAACAAAATTCTGTGGCAGTTGGAATGGTAAGAGATCATTGCTGCCTGGGGATACCTGGGCAGACTCCAAGGAGGAGGTGGCATATGGGATGGGGAGGTTTTGGGCAGGCTGAGAATGGGAATGAAGATTCCAGGCAATGAAAGGCAGAAGCAAAGTCAAGGGGCACAGTGGTGTGGAGGCAGAGGGGTGACGCGCAGTGGGGTTTGGATAGGCTGCTAGGTGGGGGGAGTAGGATCTCAGGCCTGCAGATGGAACGTGAGTCCCCTGGGGAGAGGAGGGCTCTGTCATTCATCTCGCTCCTCCTCACGTCCCAGTCCCTGGCACTGTGCCTTTTACAAGAGGTGTTCCAGAATATTGATAATCTCAGTAAATGAATAATTAAATCAAGACTCCATGGGCAATAAAGAAGGAGAAAGTCGTCAGGGTTGGGCAGATCATTCTTTTGTTTAATTCACTTTGGGCACTTTGTACGTTGCTACATTATTTCCTAGTAGAGTAGAATCCCCCTTTTTAGACAAGTAGTTGCCTACTTGAAGAAAATCAATTAAAGAAGAGAATCATAGAAAAGTATGCATTTATACCTGAAATTTCAAAATGTTATCCTAACATAAATAAATGTACTTTATTCACTAGTTGTTTTTTTTAAATATAGGGCCAAGGCTTTTCCTCGAGGAAGGGTCCACTGATTAGGCTCCCCCAGTCATTTTGCATAAACCGCCCATAACTCACTAGCTATAATTTCCAGCTCAGGTTCACCTCATGCGAGAGGCGAACTGAAGGACCCTTGTGAAGCAATCCGAGTGCAGAACTATGCTGAGTTTTGACTTGGTTAACCCAGGCTTTTATACTTGCCTTGCCCGTACCTCCTCAGGCAGAGATTGTTTTTAGCCTCACCAATTCTTTCCAAAGAATTCTACTTAGTTTTTAGAGAAAACAGCCCTTTTGTTTCTCAGAAATCATATTTCATCAGGTCACATAACATTGACCGAAATTATATAATTATAATAACAAGGAAATCTGGAGTAAGGAGTCTAAATAATGGCACAACTGATTGTAGGAGTTGGAATAAGAAATCTAAGTAACAGCATATAGTTCAGACTGTAGGAGTAGAAACGGTGGGATAACTAGGGTGGCCTCCTCTGCACCAGTGCTCACGTGCCAAGGGCCTCAGTCTGTGAGTCCTTGAGAGGCATCAGAGAGCACCTGTGAACTGGGGAGCTGGTTACTCTCCAGCTGGGAGAGCTTTTAGGCTTCCCCTAGCACCTCTTACCACAACACATTGAAACCTCAGCCAAATCTGATAAGGGTCCTGTAAAGCAGACCTAAAGCTGAGCCGCCTTAGAGTTCATCTGAGGTGCCTAACCTCAGAAATGTCAATGAGATGCTGCTCTAACACTTTCACTTACCATTGGGTCCCATGGGGTGGTCTTCACAGCCAGCGTAGGAATGAAGCTCCAGGGTGTGGAATTGTTTTAGCATAAATCAGTCCAAAGTGGGAAGGAAGGCTCTTGGGGATCATGGAACAGTGCTCAGCATGTTGCTAATATGTATTAAATAGCTCCAGATAAAAATGGACATGGCTTTCTGCTACACTAGGCAGATTGCTTGACTCTCTGGGAGTTGAGTACTTGGAAGAGAAAAATGAAGGCTTCCAAGACTCTGGCTGGTGTCCTAGCAAATTCATTTTCCCTTCTCAAGGTGACTGGTTCCCTGCAGGAAGGAAGGGAAGGCAGGTCCACCTGAGCATGTCAGGCCAATGCCCCAAAGCCTGATGATTCTTGTCCTGCACACAGAAGACACAGTGACCTCCTGGGGAAGAGACCTAGGGAGGGGTCAGGAACCAGCCATCCCATCCTTTCTTGTGCTGAACTGGTCACATAACCTACAGAGTATCCTTTGATCCCTGAATATTATTTTCTTTTTCTGTTAAATGAGGGCAAACTGAGAGCATTTGTGAAAGTCATGCCCTGTTCTGACAACAAGGCCATAGGACACTACACCGTTTATTCAAGGACAAGAACCATGCACTCATCTGTCTCCTCATCTTCTGAGTGTGATCTGACTTATACCTGTCTCCCCATCGAGCTGCCCACCAGGGTTGATTAGTGCCTCTGCCCTCGAAAATGATCCTGCCCCTCAAGTTTGCCAAAGGGGCATGAAGGTCATTGCCTAGAAGAATATGGTGAGTTAGGGAGTTGAAATACAGAGGTTTTTTTTCTCTGTCTTGTGACTACTCTGAAGATGCTTAAGGTCCTTGCCACCCACGTCCTTACTCTCTCTGAACACCAAGCATCTCAGTCTTTCCAAACCTCCCACCACTGAGCAGATGTTTAGAGTTTTCCAGAGCAGACAGGGCCTTCTTCTGAGTCACGCTCACCTGGAGTTGTGAAGTTCAGCTAGTGACTCCAGGAGCCCCCGTCTTTGTGAGCCATCCCCTGGAAACTTCCTGCATTGCCTTGTTTTAGGGAGAGGAGTCAAACAAACTAATGAGTGAGTTAGCTGGTGAAATGTTCGTTCTGGTACAGTGTGTGAAATGCCTCTGCCATTAAAGCAAGCAAAGCGAAAGCAAAACATTGGCAAACAAGGAAATGATTTCTTTCAAACAAATGGATGGTGGTTAAATCTGATAAGGAACAAGTGAACCTGTAGTTCTTCCTGGTTAGTAGTGGCTCGGGCTCACAAAAGGTTTTAGAATGTGTTTCTGGAGGTCATATAAAAGAAGCCTTTCTTTAGAGCCACCTTCGGGGTTGGGGTGAGGAGGGGTGGAAACTGGAGACCCAGGCTAAAGGACGGAGCCCTGAAGACTAGTAGGGTTGGGAAGGGCCCAAGGCAGCGAAGACCAGACGTCATTGCCATCTGGCTTTGGTTTCGTGGGCTTTGGAAAGTGAGTTGGTGTCCTGAAATCAAGGCAAGAGGGTTCCTCTGCCAGGGAACATGGTAAATAAGAATTTGTCTCTAGGCCACGGAATCTGGAATTTCCCATAATTAACATTCCAGCTGAATATTCAAAAGGCCCAGGCCTTTGGTAGACCTGTAAATTAAAGGAGCATGAAGAATTTAGAGCCTAGTTGTGAGTGTAATTGTTTGGGAAACCATTGCATTTGTTATCTCTGGATTGCGACTCAGTTTTTACATCTGTAAAGTGGCAATAGATTCACAAAATTAAAAAAATGTGGATGCCGACTAGGATCTTAGAGTTAATCTGTTCTAATTCTTTTATTTTAGAGAAAAGGATCCTGAAGAGGTGAAGCTTGTTACTCTAATAATATTAATTTTAATAATAGTGTTGACTGTGCTGGATGCCCTAAGAAATTCATTTAAACCTCAAATTCTTTTGGCAAAGGTGTTACTACTAGACCTACTTTCCAGATGAGTAAACTGAGATGTAAGATGATTGAGCTTCTTGCTCAAGGATGTGCAACTAGCATTGGGTGTAACTGGACTTCAGATCAAGTCTAGTGGACTCGAGAGTCTGAGGTCTTAGGAAAGTAGCTCATACTAGCTCATGTAGAAAACTGTTTTTATATGTCCAGAGTATGGAAAGAACCATAAAGGTGAGATGTAAGGGATATAATGGTGCTTTTATAACAGCCCACACTGCATTGTTTAACAATAACAGAAAGAATGTTATGTGCTAGTCACTGCATTAAACTATACACCTGGATTACATCAGTCATTTAATCCTCACTTCAGCACTGTAAGTGATGTTATTACGCCCATTGTTATACATTAGTAACCTAAAGTGCAGAGATGTGTCAAGGTTTTAAGGTCTCAATGGTGGAGACAGGATTTGAACCCACGGTCCTAACTTCTATCCTGAACATACACCTGACATACCTGTTATAGACATGTGTTCCCACACAACCACTGTGTAATGACAATTTACATTTATTATGGTAACCTTGACCCTTAAAGACAGATTGAAATATAATCACTGAATCTTTGTTGAGAGATGCATTCTATTGTACTCGAGTGTTTTGGAGATGGTTAGTCCATCTAGTCTTCAGATAAGGCTTTCTGGAATAATATAGAAATGCCTGACTATTCCTCCACAAGGATCTATTTGCTTAGGTTGGAGGGATTGGCCTGGCTACAGCTCATCCTTGTCCTGCTCTTTCCTCTTCAGAGTTGTAAGGGGACCTCGCCCTGCCATCAGTCTCAGCTTTCTCCCTCTGGTTGGTTGTGCTGGAAGTCACGTTGCAGATGGGACAGGAATTCAGTTTTGTGAAATAGTGGTGCTGAAAGGTATAGAGTGAAATTACTTAATGTAGAAGCTCCTTTCCAAATGATTTCATGTCTAAGGTCTAAATTATTCATTTGAGAAATTAATCAGTTTGGATTTTAGAAGTTACTGTAGGGTATTTTTTTCCTCTTCTTTTGCCTCTAATGGATAATTGGAGGGAATTAGCTTTTATATTAAGAAGATAAAACATGAGTTTGCAAAGTTGCCATCTGATCTTATTGCCTGGTGAGCTGCTTGGGAAAAGGATTCTCTGATGAGTCTTGGATCTTGAGGTGCTTGAGGGTAGGAACTATGTATATGCTATTCTCTTTGTCTGTTATTTAATGCACAACTGGACACCGTGCACTGGCCTGTTAAAGAATATGTGGGAGCTGGCTTGAAAAGGAAAAATCCCAATTAGAGAGTTACCCTGTTTAGGAGCTAACCATCTCTCTTTTCTTGGTCTTGTTTGCTTGGCTGCCTACTTGAATCTGACTCTGAGCTGGATGGTCATCCACACAGAACACAGGTATAGGTGCTGTGGGTCAGTAAACCTTACAAAGAGTTTGTGCATTAGCTGAGTTCCATGTTTTATGTGTATTTTATTGAGCTAGTCTGAAGACAGTGCCCTGCTTTGGGAATGAGGCCCACTGAGTCAAGTCAGGCTTCTTAGCTTTTCCTCTTAACATGGTAATGCCTATTTATGAACATGAAATTTACCCAAGTGTGTTCATCCATGGTCCCTAAGCTCACGAACAACCCCCACCCTTTTGCCCATCTACTCTTCTTCAACTTGGTAAGGAAGAATCAGTCTTTTACTTTGTATTAGGAATCTATGCCCCCTTACTTTTTCTTCTCTTGACTTTTACACTTTCTAAGGGGTAATTTTGTGTAAGAATTGTCAGAGCAATGATTTATTGAATGTCTTTTGGGTGCCTGGATTTATGCTTTGAACTTTATTAATAATTATTTCTAATAATTGGTGTATAACTTATTATACACCAGGCGCTGTGCTAAGTGCTTTACAGATATTGATTCACTTAATCCTTTAAACCATCTTATGATGCAAATGCGATTATTAAACCCATTATACAGATGAGGAGACTGAGGATCAGTGAAGTTAATGAACTTGTTCAAGGTTACCCAGAGAGTAAGAGGCAGAGCTAAAAGCAGGCCGTCCAAGTACTCAGACTCTACTCTTCACCACCACAATAGATACATAACTTGCTCTTTAAATCTGCAATCTTCTTCCTCCATAACTACATATACCTAATAAGGTTCATATTTTGATCTCAGGTCTGTCTGCTTTCAGAACCCTGCTCTTTCTATTCTCCAAATTGCCTTTAAGGCAGATAGACTCTGAGTTACCCATTAATCGTTTCTTTTCAGGCACAGAGAGAGAGGTAGAATTATTTACATTACATATGATGCCTACGCAAATCCAGTAGTTTAGTCCAGTGGTTTACTAATTTCTTTGACATTAGCATCTTGTCTTCAAATTTTATATGGTAACCCAGTATGTACAAGAGATCAAGACAGAGATACTGTGTTTGAATGAAGGGTAGGGGGCTAGTGTTCTTGGTGTGCCTACCTCGCATGAGCCATGGGTTCTTTAGCTTTTCCATCAAACTCTGAAGAAGAGCAGAAAGCACAGCAGAAATACCACAGGTTTCATCCCAAGTCAGAGATAGATGGCGACCACCCCCAAGTGGAGAGTTATTTGTCTTATTTCTGCATTTATCAAACACAACATTATTTCAAGACATCAATGGTTTTAAAAAGAAAAGTACTGTCTTTAGCCAAAGATACATTTTCTAAGTCCATCTTCCCAGAGTTACCATTAAAAGACATTTAATGGTAAGATCAAATCAATAAGCACTCATTAAGTGCCTACCAGTCCTGGGAATACAAAATTCAATATGACATGGCAACTTCTATCCTAAGTTAGCATCTAACTGTTATTATTCTGTTTCATAAATGATTTCCCAGGCAGTTAGGGCCAGTGCGTGCCACCTTGTATTTCTCCTCCCACAAGAACTCCAACATCCAAGTCCTACACACATCACACATACAGGTCACTCTGTGATTTCACTAAGCAACTGGAATCACACATGGCTCACTTTGTTCCTCTAGACAACCCAGAGGACACGGCAGTCATGGATCTCTGTGCTGGTTTCCTTCTTATGGAACCAAAATAGGTCACAGACAACTTGTGGCAAAATGTAGAGTATCACAAAGCCAAACATAATGTTTTCTTACGGCATCTATCATCATTACCACTTTATCAGATTAATGCTTTTTGAATTTTGACCTTCAGATCTAATGATAAAAAAATATGACTCTTCTGAGGTGAGAGAAGTGGGAAAGCTGCCATATTTAGATTACAAGTATATGGGGTTGTGGCAAAGGAAACTACATGTCCACCAGATTTCCTTTGTCTTCAATGCACACACCTAGACTACATTTTCAAGCCTGTTTTGTAGTTAGGTGACATCATATCACTTAGTTCTGGCCTTAGTTCTAGAAGTGATGGTCACTATTTCCAGGCTAGCTCATAAAGTTGGTCTACACAGCCCTCTATGGTTTCTCCTCCTTTATTCTGCCTGAGTGGAGAGGGATCTGAGGGTTTAGAGGAGGGTTGAGACAGAGGATAGAGTGTGGGTCCCCAAATGACATTGTAGAGCCAGCTCCTCTCCACCAACCTACATGGGCTGTGACATGAGTGAGAATCAAAACGTCATTGTACAAAGCCACTGAGATTTGGGGAATGTTTGTTACAGGAGTTAGCCTACTCTGACCAATACAGACATACAGTGAATACAGCACAAGAATTAGAGTCAGACAGTTCTGGGTTCTCTACAAACTTTTCTACTTTCCAGCTGTGTGACCTTGCAGAAATTACTTAACCTCTCAGAGTTTCAACTTCATTTGTACAATGGGACTATAATAACACTTATCTCATAGGATTGTGGGAGAACTCTGTGAAAACATATGTGTATAGTATCTGTTATATAGCAGGTGTAGCAAGATTACAAATTTACTCACATAATCCAATTGTGCAAAGAAAATGTAATTTCTTTATTTCTCTATAACTGACTGAATTTTCTTCAAGATCCTCCAGCCCGGGGGTAGCAGGGAAACAAACGTGAACTTTAAATGAGCCAATTAACAATATGTCAGTCTCCTTTTGGTTGGGAATGATCTCTTTCAGGTAAATGTTTGGCTTTCAGAATCTTATCCCTCAAGATGGTAGATGGGGGAGTTTACTTTGTTGCCATGGTGATGGGGAGTGGTCCCACAGGTCTTTCTGCAAGATCTTGGTGGTTTTCTGAGTCCTCACTAGCCCTGTTGGATTTTGTACTTTCCTTGTATTGTTAGCACTTGCCCAGCTAGCATCTGCTGCTGGAAACTGGAGATCTCTCTCAGCTTGGTAATGGCCCTGTCAGCCTCTCTTTGGACCCAACTGGTGTTGTGTAGGTCTGACTCTGATCCCCACTTGCTTACTGGCCTGGGCTGCCATCGGCCACAGGGTCACTTTGCTCCAGCATAATGACCTCCCTCTCTGGTAAGCTGACTGTCCAGCAAGTCAGTTACTTTCCATTTTCTTCACTAGAGTATCTACGAACTTCTGAGTACTTTCCACATTAAGAAAGGAGACTCCAGAAGGCCGATTTGGGCCCTCTCTCAGCCTAAACATGCTCTGCTATGGCCACCAGATGCTGGGCATGGGGGTGGTAGCAGTACTCTGCAAGACAGTCTCTCCAGATGCAGAGACAAGGACAAGGACAAGGTCCTCTTTGCCTTTGGTATTTATGGCCCAGAGTTTAGGGTGACCCCTATGATCCCCACTTCCTGTTTTTCATGCCCTTGTATAATCTCCTCCCCTTGTATATATGAAACCTGTGATTTCTTCCACCCAACATAATATGGCAAAGGGATGTGCATCAGTTCTGTGACTGCATTACATTCTGTAAGACTCCACCTTTCTAATAAACTCACTCTACTGACTTACCTTACTGACCTGATGAAGTGGCCATGTTGGTAATATCCATGTGGTAAGAAACATGACTGACCTCTAGGAACTGCAGGTGACCTCTAGGATCTGAGGGGCCAACAATCATCAGCCATAAAGAACAATGGCCCTGAGTTCTAATGTCACAAGAAAATAAAAAATGCCAACAACCTGAGTGATTTTGGAAGGGATTCTTCCCCAGCCAAGTCTCCAGATAAGAACACAGTGGGGTTGACATCTTGATTGCAGCCTCAAGAAAAGCTAAGCAGAGGACCTGTGAGGTACAAATAAGTGCTATTTTAAGCTACTAAGTTTGTGATAACTAGTTATTCAGCAATGATTAAGTCTGAAGAACTTTGGCTGAGAAAAATTGTTCATGGCATGCGTGTCCCATCATTTCTGCCCTCCCTCTGTTCCTTAATGCTTCCCACAATACACTCAGGGTTAGAAGGACAGATTTTAATTTTTCTCTTCAGTCTGGTGGGAGCACCCCTACCTCTATCCCCACCTACACACACATCCTGAAGTGGCACTCTCTCTACTTCCTTGGTGTTCAAGGGGTAGAGTGGCTGCTATAAAATCTAATTTAGAAGAAGAGGTAAAAAGTACACAGGGATTAATATTTAAAAAATATTATCCTCATGACATAGATCATAACATATAGTTTTCTTCCCTTTAGATTCAGTTGGTATGAACCTTATTGTCTTCCCGGGTCAGGACGTTATATAAACCATCTTAAACTCTAATTTTCTCTTAAGTTTTGCCCTATTTCATACTTCTCCTGGCACGAGGAAGACCACTGAGGCTGGGGGGCCACCCACTCAGACACAGATATGGCTTTGCTATAAGTGCTCATAGGGACTGGTTTCCTATGGGAATACATCGGTTGGAAAGGTGATCAAGATAAGGGACTACCCAAGGTGAGTTCATGGAATATAATCACAGATTGTTTGAAGGAGAATTACAAAGTCCAAGTATTCTCATTTTACAGAAAAGGAAACTGAGTCCCAGGGAGGTGAAATGACTTGCAAACACTCACCCTGTGGGTTATTCCAAAGCTGGAACCAGAATCTGAGCATCTGACAAGCTGTCCATGCACTAGTTTTCTGAAGGCATAATGTATACACTCCAAATGTGTAGCAAGAAATGCTTTATGAAGCAAGTTTTGCCAGAGTAGACAATTTTTAGATTTACTTTCTTGAGACCTCTTCTCTTTGTAAGAATTAAGTTTTTTATCCTTTTCTGCTGGTAAAAGAAAATCTTGCCGGGAAAAGTCAAAGAATAGCAGCTTCCCTCTGACCTGCTAAATGGTAATGACAGCTGTAGGACTATGTCCCATCACACCCCAGGGAGTGAGATATGGGCATTTACAAACTTTGGGTTCCATTTGGGGTTGTCTGGACCTGGGCAGTCTGCTGACCTTGGCTGGATACAAAATTTTTAAACTGTACTTTTATGTGTAGTCTCCTCTTTCTCTGTTTCTCTTTTTTCTTCTCAGGAAAGAGAGCTAGCTTTTATTTTATTTTTCTTTTCAGTCTTGAGTTTCTGACAAAGCCCTGGAAATATGAATACAAGCCTTTTGAGAATGAGTGAACATTTCTTTTTAAAAAACAATTCTTTTGTCACATTTATTCATTTTGCAGAGATTCTTTCACTCCTAGAATTAGAAAATGGTTGGGTCAGAGACAATGACCTTCCTAAAACATGTTGTTATCTTATTCCTAATTCTCATAAGAGGGCTCTCTGCAGATGAGCAGTAGCCCAAGATACTGCTAATGCTGCTTCTTTTAATTTTTTCCTAGTCCTGACAAAAGTCAGTTTATGGTGTCAAACAGGGTACCATCCTTCCATTTTGTGTGAGACAGTGTAGTGTGGTAGATAGGAAATCTGGTTAGGAGTCTGACAGAACTGAGTTCGGACTCTGTAACTTTGGGTGAGTTATTTCACTACTTTGTCTTAGTTTCCTCATGTGTAAAATGAGGAGAATAGCAGTGCTTAGCTCATAGGGGTGTTGTGAACATTAAGTGAAATAAGAAATACGGCACACTGAGCACAGAGCCTGGTACTTAGTGAGTGATATCATGACATACAGGACACCAGTAGGATTACTCTGCATATTTGATCATCCACATTCTAGCTGGACTGAAAATTCCATCAAAGCAAGAACTATGTTTGTTTTATTCATTATTATAATCCCAACATACAGTTTAGTGTCTCCTACATGGTAAGTACTCAGAATATATTTATGTGAATGAATGAATGATCAAAAACTACCAACTGTTACTAGTGTATCCCTGAAGTCGGGCAGCATACCAGTGGGTCGCATAGGCCAGCTGAGTCCTTTGAGCAACACCTTGTCCCACATGCACATCCAGGCTTGCCCTTACAGAAATGTGGGCATCACCGGCTTTCATGCTTCCTATCTTGGACATATTTAATTCCAGTGGAGGAATTTGAAAAGGCGTTCCTTCATAATCTGACATTGATTGGAGCCTATAGAAAATTCTAACAGCATGACATTTAAAACCAGTATCTGAAGGGGAGTTGGAAAGGGCAAGTGTTAAAATAGTCTGGTTGGGAAAATAAAGTTTCTTATATCTTAGTCCTCAAAATTCAGAACCCAATGTAAACCCCTCATGAGTTCAATAATTTCCAAGGAAACTGAGGCTTTTAATGTTCCTGTTCCATTATAGATAATTTCCTTCTCATAGGAGGCCTCTAATAGCAGTTGAGATGGAAATAAAAATAGTCTGAGAAGAGAGAGTGGGAAAAATAAAAAGGAGCATAATATGAAGGCAAGACAGATCCTAGGGAGATGGAACATTCGGTAAACAAGCTTTCTCTAGACTGTGATTGGATTCATCTTTGTGTCTCTAGGGCCTAGCATGGAGTGTGGACATGTGAGCTGATCAGCACATTCACACCGGATGAAGAGGATCTGTGAAGTGAAGTGGCAGAGGAGGGGAAGGGGCCAGGGTTCAGAAAGCCAGAGCAGGGGAGGCCAACATGGGCAAGTGTCCAGTGACTGGGCCAAAGAACAGAAAGAGGAAGACAAATGCATGGAAGGAAAAAGGGAAACAAGGAAAGAAACTAAAGCAAGAGGCTCTTCTTCTACTTTCACTTTTACTCTTCTGGTTTCTTTAAGAAAAACAACAAAGGAGCAACATCAAAAGTAGAGAGTTCTGGAAGGAATCCAAGGCAGAGCTAAAACTACTAGATTCCCCAGTCTAATGCTCCACTGCCTCTTCCTATTTGTATACGCTCTTATTTGTCTCTCCCACTAGAGGATAAGCAACTGGAGGGCAGACAGTCTGTTTTACTCCTCTTTGTGTTCACCACCCAACCCAGCTGGGCACCTGGTTCATTTGACACTTAATGGATTGAATCAGAAAGAGTAGTTGGTGATATCCACGTGGGCGTGGCTGTGTCCATACAAAGAAACTCCTCTTCTCCTTGACAATAGGACAGTCAACTCTTTCTCTACCCTCTGTCCCATTTGGAATACACACAATACAGAACAGAAAACTGTAAGGGAAAATTTTCTACACTTCCACACAGGAAATTATTTGAAATCACTAGAATAATTTAATCAAAATAATACACTACAACATAAGTCAACTCTATTCTTATTGTTGTTAAGGGAAAGCACATCTCTGAGACAAAAGGCACACAGGGACAATAACCACATCTCAGTTGGGTCTGAGGTAATTTCCCACCTATAATGTCCTATCTGTTACAGGCCACTCAATGTGAGAAATAGGTAAAGTCATACTCAGGGATCTGGCTGCCAAGTTTTTAAACATAAGTAGAATATTCAGGATGTGAGCTGAAATGGAAGAATATGGAGAAGGAAAGAAAATAAGGACAAGAAGAAAGAAAAAGAGGGGCAAAAATAATCATGCAGTGGAGTAATAGAGCTGGATGGCTCTTACCTTTCGCATATACAGTTAATCAAGCCTGCACTTTGGCATATTAAAGTGGGGACATGTGGTTTCAGGCAAGTTGCAAGTTGGTGTTTGGGTGATGGAAAAGTGTGTCACATAATTCTACGTGAAACCAAGTTTTTAGCCTTTTCTGGGTCATAGGATCCCTTTTAATAATTTGATGAGAGCCCTTTTAATAATTTGAATAATTTGAAATAATCTGAGGTCTTTTCCCCAGAACAATAGACAAACATCCAAATTTTTGCATGCAATTTTGGATGTTCACAGAGTCCTACAGTCCATGCAATAAGTGTCAAGACCACTTCTGCAGATATATTCTCAATGTTCCTTACATCTTATCTCAGCCTTGAGCTTCTAGTTGCCATTTACCCTACAGCAGATGAGACACAGTGCTCCCCATCTGTGTATCAGGGTTATCTGGTGTCTCTGCTCTGTATTTTTGGTGCAAACAGTTGGCCTTCCAGAAATGGGAACTGCTATTAATAGTAAATGTTTGGCTGAGGCAATCTGAAACAGTTTTCTCCAAATGCTCTACGGACAACATGAGTGAAGGAAGCAAACCAAACACTAATGGTTTACATGAGTCTGTTGAGGGATATGTGGGGATTAGCGGTAAAGGGAGGGGAAGAAGAGGATACACATCAGTGTGAGATGCTGCAGAGAACAGCATGTGGCACTGTTACAATGTGCTGTCGCACATCTGTTTTCAAGCTGTGATATGCTTCAGAGTAGAACAAATAGGTCTACCAAAAGGTCAGGAATGGCAAACAGAATTCATCTTCCTTGCCAGTTCCAGTAGATTGTGTGGTAGTTGGTTATGTTTGTACCCCCAGTGAATCACTCCTCTTGCTAGTCACCCCGTTGTGTGACCACCTTCCTCAAATCTAGGCTGCTCCTCTGTTTTGCTTTAATGAAGCAGAAGTAGGGTTGTGCCAGTTTGTGCCTAAGCCTTAAGAAGGCCTGGCAGTGTTTGCTTTTTGCTCTTGATGACTCTGAGCTACCATGTAAGAAATATGTCTGCGCTGCTAGGAAACCATGTGGAGAGGCCAAGTGGAGAGAGAGGGACTCTGAGACTCTGGGAAGGAGAACCAGGAATCCAGCCAACAAAAGAGGCTTCAGACATATGACCCCAGGCCACTCATTCCAGTCATCCCACACCCCTGTGAGCCATGCTAGCTGCAGCATCAAACTTGTAAGAGGCTGTTCTGGATGTTCTAGCCCCAGCACAAGACATAAGGGACAGAGATGAGCCATCTCAGCTGTGCCCTGTCCAAATTCCTGACCCACAGAACTGTGAGAAACAATAAAAATGGTTGTTTAAGGCTACTTAATTTTGCAGTAGATTTTTTATAACTAACAGACTATTGAATTGTTAATATTTACCTACAAGTTAGACATTGCTATAATAAAAACATAGACCTGTGGAACCAGGCAGTGACTGTCATCCAGAAGGGTCTTGAGAAAGAATGTTAGTGGAAGCTAGAATAACAGTAAGAAAATTGTGTTGGAAGCTAGAGAAAAGGTGACCTGAATTACACAGGGGCAGTAAGTGGCATGCAATAACATGGAGATATAAAATGTATCTAATGAACCTGTGGATTTTGCTGAGGAGATTATCAGGTAGAATGTTGAAAGGGCAAGTGATTGCTTTTAGTAGTTAGAGATAAATTAAAGAAGGACTGTTTAGTTTACAAGCAGAAGCAAGAGGAAACATTCCCAACCCAGGATCTGCTGAGTTGGAAAATAAAATAGTTTCTCATTCCCAACCTCTCCAGAGTACAAAAAATCCTTAAATTAAAACCTGGAAGCAGAGATGAATTCCATGACATTGCCAATACAATATGGCCTTGGAGGTCAAGATTGGGTCAAAGATGTGGTTGTAAGGCCCTTTGTGAAGCCTCTGCAAGATTTAAGATTGTATCTTGTAGATGCTCTGAGTGGACCAAGGGGTTTTAAGAATCTTCAGGGCTTGTTTCCTATACTCTGTCAGCTAGACAAAAGACTTTATAAGAGTTTTTTTTTAAAGATTTTATGTACTTATTTTTAGAGAGAGGGAAAGGGAGGGAGAAAGAGAGGGAGAGAAACATTAATGTGTGGTTGACTTTCACATGGCCCCCACTGGGGACCTGGCCTGAAACCGAGGCATGTGCCCTGACTGGAAATTGAACCAGCAACCTTTTGGTTCACAGTCCACGCTCAATCTACTGAGCTACACCAGCCAGGGCAACTCTGTAAGAGTTCTAATGGCATTTTCCCATAATACCCTGACTCCGAGCTCAAGGTAGAAGGAAACCTGTTTTAGAAATATCTATGTGTGTGAGTTGTTTTTAATACATTGAATTATAATTTTCTGTAAAGAAAGCCTAAAACAAATCTTAAAATAATTATATTAGCTTGGACCAAAAGGGACAGACACAGTTCAAAATCAAAGGAAGTCTCTGAAGGTCTAACATCTAATGGTCAGAAAGCAGACTGAGAAATCTACTCTGCTGCAAACATAAAGCATTTCTCATAGAAAAGAAAGGGTGACTCAGAGGGTGAAGCCAAGAGCCTGGGAAATTCTTCAGGGGGCAGAACCAAGTTCTACTTCAGAAACATTCCCTGACTTTAGAGTTAGAAGATTTCAAAATTGCTATGAGCCAGTGACTTTTATGTGCCTACCATACCCCTCCCTATTAATGAATGGAAGTTCTATTCTGTTCATCCTCTCCCTTTCTTATTGTTATATTTTGGGTGTGTGGGGAATAGAAAACTTATCTTTTTAGTTCCCAGGTCCTTGTACTTGAAAGGCCATATACAAGAGATCATAAATTAGGAGCACCATCTGCAACTCTACCTGCTTTAGATAATGGAATTACAGACTTCGAGCTTATGCTGTAGCCATGATAAGATGAGACTTTGGGGGATCTAGGGAGGGAAGAGATATATTCTGCACAGGAGGAAAACATGAATTTCTGTGGTCAGATACTGGACTGTAGGAGCTCTCATAAGTTGGCTGCCAGTAATTTCTTTCTTAGCAGTAGGCACAAGTTGTCTTTGACCTTAAGAGATGGAAGTTATTTCTCTTTCACTTGAATATGGGCTGATATCATGACTGACTTTGACCAGTAGAATGTGATGGAAATGATTTATATTCTGGGATGGGCAGCTTCCGCTCTTGGAGCCCATCTCCCATGCTATGATAAGCCCAAGTGATACAGAGAGGACAAGTAGAGAAGAACCAAGGTTATCCAGTTGATGGCCCCATCTGAGCACCCAACTGAAGCCAGCACAAACTATCAGCCATGTACATAAGCCATCTTGGATGTTCTAGCTTAGTTAAACTTTCAGATAACTTCTCAACAGGCATCATTATATG
Source organism: Macrotus californicus (assembly GCA_007922815.1). Lineage (NCBI taxonomy): Eukaryota > Metazoa > Chordata > Mammalia > Chiroptera > Phyllostomidae > Macrotus > Macrotus californicus. The sequence goes on along the minus strand of VMDR010001266.1, from coordinate 109,318 downwards.
GGATAGAATTGTCTAGTTGGGCTCAGTGGACCAAAGAATTATGAGCAGTAATAAAATGGTTGTTATTTTACACCACTAAGTTTTGGGGCAATTTGTTATGCAGCCATAGGTAAGTCAAATAGGTCAGTAGTGGTTTCTTGGAGTATTGTGTTGCAAAGGATTTTTAGGCCATACTCAGGCTTAGTGGGAAATATGCTGTAACTGATAGCCAGTCTCTCATGGAGATGGGAAGGGAGAGTGGAGTCCTATATAAAACAGGACTGGAATTACAAAATTACATCTTAAGAACTCAGAAAGAGCTGTTTGCCACTTATGGTGTGAAAGTTGTGATTTAGAATGAAAGTAATTAAAATCCTTGGATTTTGATGAGCTCTGAGCTTTTCTGTGTTCTAAAATTTGGATTTGTTAATTTCTGAAGAATTTTAACCTAGAAAGACAGAAACTCAGTGAATGTATCAGGCTGAGTAATACCTCAAAGATTACCACTAGGATTCACTCATCTCTGTGTTCTCCCTTCTCTCTCTCTCCCTCTGAGCTCAGGGCTACAAATAGCTGTGGAGAGTCCCTGGAATAGCTAGCATCCATGCAGACTGGTCTGTGTTTTCCTGAAAATGTCTAAGCTCAAGTCCAGTATAATATAGAAGTGCTAAATATATCTGTGAAAAATCTCACTTGCTCACTCATTCATTTTAATTTGTCTACTGTCAGGTTTTATGTTGTTATGTTTAGTTTTCTCTATGCCAAACATCTCTCTAGGGACTGGAGAGAGAAAAATAAACACAGCATAGGTGCTAAGCAAATCATGCACTCTGTCTTCAAGGAGACCCTGTTTTAGTGTCCAGAAATCAGTCTGGACACTACCACAGGAAAAGGACAATACCCAAACAGCAGTCACACACATTATGCTGTTAATCAGCATTTGTTGTGTGCTTAGCATGTGACAAGTATCTCATTTTATCTTCTTTTAAATTTTTAAATTAATTTTATTCATTTTATAATGCTTTTATTGAGATACAGTTTACATACAATAAAATCCACCCCTTGAAAGAGTATAATTCCATGCTTTTAGTATATTCACAGAATTGCACAATCATCACCACCAACTAATTCCAGAACATTTTGATCACCCCGAATACTGTAGAAACACATACCCATCAGCAGCTACTCCCTGTTCCCCTCATCCCCCTAGCCTCTGGAAACCACTAATCTACTTTCTGTCTCTATGGATTTGCCTGCTTGGAACATTTCACATAATTGGAATAATTCAATATATGGCTTATTTCACTTAGCATATTTTAAAGGTTTACTCATGTTGGAGCAGCTATCAGTACTTTATTTCCTTTTATTGCCAAAGAATATTGGACTGTCTGGATATGCCGTATTTTGTTTCTTCATCATTGATGGACATACAAGTAGTTCCCACCTATCCATAAAGGGTATGTTCCAAGTTCACCAGTGGATGCCTTAACCTGCTGATAGTGCGTAACCCTGTGTGCACTGTTTTTTCCTATGCATACATAACTATGATGAAGTCTAATTTATAAGTTAGGCATAGTAAGAGATGAACAATAACAACTAATAATAAAATAGAACAATTGTACTATAATAAATGTTATATACTGTACAAAATACTGCAATAAATGTTATACAAACATGCTCTCTTTTTCTCTCTCTCAAAACATGTGATAACTGATCTGATAACAGAGATGGCTCCGGTGACTAACGGGTGGGTCGCATGCACACCGTGGATGCATGGGTCAAAGGGAGGGTTCACATACCAGGTGGGAAAGAGTGGGACACAGAGAGATTTCATCAGACTGCTCAGAATGGCGTAAAATTTAAAACTTATTGTTTATCTCTATTTTCTATTTAACATTTTCAAACCACTGTTGATCATGGGTGACTGAGACTGCAGAAAGCCAAACCATGGGTAAGGGGGACTGTTACAATGTGAACATTGGTGTAGAAGTTTTGCGTGGACATATGCTTTTGATATTTATAGATATTTACATAAGAGTGGAGTTGCTGAGTCATATGGTAACTCTATGTTTAACTTTTTGAGGAGCTGCCAAACTATCATTGTCTATCTTTTTTATTTTAGCTATGCTAAGGAGTGTGAAGTGGTATCTCATTGTGTCTTGGATTTACATTTCCCTAATAACATGATGTTGAACATCTTTCCATGTGCTTGTTTACCATCTGTATATTTTCTTTGGACAAGTTACCTATTCAAATCCTTTGCCTATTTTTAAATTAAGTTATTTGTTATTATCTTTTTCTCGTTCAGTTTTTGAGTTTTTTATGGGTTCTGGGTGTATGAATTCCTCATCAGAGTTGTGATTTGCAAATACAGGGTCCGGCAGAAGTAATGCCTGCTTGAGTGTGGTTGGTAGGGTAATAATCTGGGTGTAATTATTCATAGTTTTAATTTGAACATTTCACTTAAAATGTCATATGGTGTGCTTGAATGTGGTAGTTATGTTACAGAATTACATACTTATGATTTTGTAATAAAAGATTTTGGAATAAAAATGGGACATTATCTGTGCCAGACCCTGTATTTTCTCCTATTCTGTGGTTGTGTTTTTCACACTGATCGTGTCTTTTGACACCCTAAATTCTTTAATTTTGATAAAGTCTAATTTATCTATTTCTTCTTCTGTCTCTTGTGCTTTTTGGCATCGTGTCTAGGGAGTCATTGCCTAACCCAGACTCATAACTATTTACTCCTTTGTTTTTTTTTAAGAGTTTTGTAGTTTAGCTGTTATATTTAGATGTGTGATCCATTTTGAGTTAAATTTTTTATCTGCTGTGAGGTAGGGGTTTAATGTCATTCCTTTGCAAGTGGATATTTAGTTGTCTCCGCACCCTTTGTTGAAAGACCGTTCCTTCCTGTTGAATTGTCTCGGCATCCCTGTACAATATCAATTCACCATAAAAAATGTAAAGGTTAATTCTGGACTCTCAATTCTATTCCATTGACCTATATGTCTGTCCTTGTGTTGGTCATTTAATCTTTATAACGACGATATGAGGAAGGTACTCTTAACCCTTTCGGTACGAGCGCTCTTTCCGCCACGACACTCCCGCTGTACGAGGTGAGCCATTGTGAGCCATTGTATGGGCGCCAGATATATCTGGCGCTCGTCCACACAGGTCATCAGATGGGCGCCGGATATATCCGGCACCCGTACCGAAAGGGTTAAAGGCTCAGGGCCTTTGAGCATTTTCTTCAAGATCATGCAGTTAATATGCACTAAAGCTAAGACTAGAAACTTGGATTCTCCGATACCAAAATCCAGGCTCGAAAGTTAATGCTCTGCTCCCCCAGGAGGGATGACTGTGGCACGGGTTTGTAAAGGCAGAGGATGCCAGCATGACAGGCATTTGAGTTCAGGGATGATACAACCTGTAGGGGTGTAAGAATATATGAAGTGATGCCAAGAGCCATGGAAAGTGGCTCAGACACCACAATTGATTAGGGCCTTTGAAAGCTCAGAGGGAGCCACCAAACCAGCCTGCGTGGTTCAGGAAAGGTTTTCAAGAGGAATCAAGATTTGTCCAGTGTCAGGAAAGTTCTGTATAAGTTTACCAGGTTGTGAGTGTTGGATGGGGTAGGAGAGATTCTGGAGGAAATGGTGTGAATGAAAATTTAATGGTCCTAAAGAACAAGGCATAGTCAGGGAATGGCAAGGACCCTGCTGAAACCTAGGGGAACTGAGAGGACTGGATGGAGAAAAGACCGGAAAATTAAGTTGAGGGCAGATTACAAAGGGCGTTCAGTGTATTGCCAAGCAATGTGAAGAGATGGAGGACAAGAAAGGAACTGTCAAATGGATCAAAGGTGACAGATGGGCCTGGGGCATCATCCCTGGTAGTATCAGTTCATGGACACACCTGGCTTGTGCCCACAGAAATTTGGCTTCCAGGCCTCAGGCGTGCTTCAATGACAGCAGTGAAAGTGCCGTCCTTCCTGTAGGGAGTACTCAACAAATGATCACTATTATTAGCGCTGTGGTTATGATTATGTACAGAGCAAAAATCAGCAACCATTTTTCCGGAGTATATTGAGTAAAGTCTTCTTTTGAGGCAGGGCTACAGGATAAAATGATTTCCTCTGGTCCCTTCCAGCCCCATGGTTCCATAATTCTCCCACTTTAATATGTGACTAGTGAATGAGAACTATTTGAAATTTTGATTTCTGGCACAAAGTTTATCATTATACTTCCAAATGTTATTGAGGAAATGTTTGGAGCCAAGCAGAGATTTTCATTTTGTTGACTTTAAAGAAAGCTTCATTCATATTCATCCAATAAATGTTTACTTAGTGCTTGCTCACATAAAAGGCCTATGCTAGGTGCTGTGGCGAAGCCATGTAAATACAAAATCTGTGTCCTCAGATAGTTTGTGTTCTAGTTAAAGGAGAAGATGCGCATACCTGCAAATGGAATGGGTAACTAACCACAGTCAGCTTTTCTAAGCACTACTTCAAAGCAACTTATGGTTAAATTTTGAACAATATGGATTATAGAAAGATGAGAGAGAGAGAGAGAGAGAGAGAGGGGAGAGAGAGAGAGACTGGGAAAGACTGGGATAATGATCCTGAGGCTTGCCTTGAGTATTGTTTGAACAGTCAGAGAAGAGATAAATCCAGGAGAGAGAAAAGGGGTATTTGAAAATAGGGAAAGAGGAAGGAAGGATGTTCAAAGGGTATTTTAAAAGTAGGAGTCAATTATTCTGAGGGCATGCTGAGGTTCAGCCTTGGGGGCTAAGGTAGGAAGGGGAAGGCAGGGTTACAAGTCATGAGGCCCATCAAATGTGTCCTCAAGCACCCACTAGGCCTAGGCTCACCCTAGACTTTTCACAGGGATGCCACCTTCTGTACGATAGACGGTGGTATTTACAACCAATTGGCTCTCATTCCAACCTCTTGGGATACATATTTTAGAAGCAACATGGCTACCAATTTCTCCCAACTATTGGAGTAATCCATTCACGCCATGTACTTCAGTCAATATTGCAGTTCTGTTATCCAGAACTTGTTACCATTGATGGAATATCTCCCTTTCACTCACCTTCCCAGAGCCATGAAGCCTGCCCCAGATGCTGCCATGTTAGGGAGCAGAAGCAGTTGGTTCTGAGGACAACAGGTGATGGAGAGGCTGTTTGATTTCTTCTTCCTATAGCTTCTGATCCCCCTCCTCATTGATTTGTATGTTCTGTTTGGGATAACCCCATAGATGGGCCTGAGCACACTCTGTATTTTGTATAGTGCCTGGATGGCCAAAGATGGGATCTGGGGAGAGGTTTCTTAGATACCAAATAACACACAGATGACTCATACATAACTAAGTCAGAAATATGGAGATTAAGTTTTCACTGGGATGCACATGAATTAAGAAGAAAAGTGTTTTGAGGTAATTAAAAAATGCCATGCAACTTAAAGCATATGGAAAATAATACAAAATTGGAAGAAATCTCAAAACGGACAAGGTTTGGCCTAATGAGTTCTTGGAACTCCTCTCCGTTTCACAAAAATCTCCTCGTTTGAAGAAATTGACATGTATTTAGAGACTGACTGAAAAGGGTCCATCTCTCTAGATTTGACGGGCTCATCCCTAGTCTAATTGTTCAGATTTTATTTATTTTTTACCTTGTTCTGTGGTTCATGTCTAAATACTCGAAGATGTTTATATTGCATACATTCAGCTTTAATTGGCCCTTAAAAGAAGGTGTTGATTAGAATCTGCTCAACATCAACAGCTAGCTCGCACAACATTCTGTAATTACTGTTTATTAATTTAGTTCAAGTGGCAGAGTTGAAAGCCCTGTTCAGATGGGAGAACTAAATTGTCACTGGTATTGAATATGTAAATTATGTGCATTGTAAATTTCCATGAAGAAATATTTAAAGTTAAATGCCATGCACATAAACCCTTTTGGTTCTGTGTAACCCAGCCCATTGAGTTGAATCAGGTGTTCACTCAGTAGCACATGGCAGAGACCCCTACAGGGGGCTGGGCTGGAGCCCCAGGCAGGGCATCATACCCTGAGTTTGTAAAATGAGCTTTTGTGATCGGGTTTTGTGTGTGTACCCTCTTCATGAAACAAGGCAATGCTAATGCGTTCTCTTTATCCTTGTTCACAAAGCTCTTTGATGGATCCCCCGGCAGATTTTCTAAGGCTGGTTGGCCATCCAGGAAATTTCCCTGCTTCCCTGAGGAAGCTTCTAGATGCTGTTGGGTGGCATACTGGAAACAACAGAAATCGAGATGGCTCTTCTTCAGCAAATAGTTGAAACAAGTTAGCGTGAATGTGTGTGCATGTCTTTTCTTCCTTCAGAACATCAAAGGAGATGGCAGGAACAGGGGCAAATTCTAGAGTCGAATTGTTTCTTGAAGCCCAAACTGTCTGATCTCTGAGAGCTGAGTTAAAGGCAGCATTTCACCGGACAGAGTGGTCTAATCTCATTGGGATAATTTTATGATATTAAAGATTGTCTCAGATTCTTGCTGTATTAAGGTTGACTTAAGTGAAATTTCCCTTCAAACATCAAGATGCAACCCAAACACTTTGCTTTTTTCTATCCTAAATAGTGTTTTGAGCAAGTTACTTTGTCTATCTGCTCCTTGGATTCCTTCTGTGTAAAATGGAGGCGATATTAGTACCTACTTTATGGACAGGAGGCAAAGATTAAATGAGATAATACCTTTTAAGTGCTTCCAACAGGGCCCACCACAATGGAGGGGCAGTAAATGTTAACTGCCATTTGTCCTTGTAAAAGGTACATGGTTACCTCTGGAACCCCAAATGCTTTTATTCATCCTTAGACAATTCCCTTTTTACAAATTTCTGATTGTTGAGGAGAGTCTTAAATTTGCACCCAATCAGGAAAGACTCTTTTTTAAAAATTAGGGCAGAAAATCAAGCAAAGGTTTTTGTAAGTGCAAAAATTCAATCATATTTTTTTTTCCTAAAGGTTGGAAAGAACAGTTCAGGCAAAAAGTACATCTGGCTGCTATGCCACTGAAGCCCACACATGCCCATTTGGGGGGCTCTCTGGCTTTGTACAAGTTTTCAGCCCAGATGTTGGATGTTTTCAATTTTGTAGAATCTGACTATAAATGAACTGAAAAAAAAATGGCCCAACTGTTACTGGGACTAATTATGATAGTTCCAAGAAGATTGTGCACACTCTCACTTTTCCTTTATGGAATGTTCCTGAAGAAAGGCTTTTGATTGAAATAACCCCTTCAGATGATCGCTGACATTTTCAGTAATAATAATCCTACTTCAGATCTACAGAGAGGAAGCAATGGAAATGCAAAGTGCTTCCCAGACCCTGGCTCTGTGATTTGCATTGCCCTCCCAAGTGGCAGGCAGTAGGAATTGTTCACCCTGTTTTACAGATGCCGAAACTGAGGCACTGAGAAACAAAAACAGGCAGAATAAAAGTCCCAGAGCAAGTCAGTGGTAGAAGCAGGGAGCCTACAGTCTCATAATCTGCTTGAACTAAATTCAGTCTAGTTAAGAGCCACCTGCTAAGGACATTGCAGCTGTGACAGCTCTTGTCAACCAGGTGAGCCTGCCTTTACGGACCCGATGCGTTTCAGCTAAGTTGTCTGTTCATTGCTGTAAAGCAAATCCTGTTTTCCTATAAACAACTATTGAAAACTTAGAGCTATGGGCCCCCAAATGAGTCCCATAGGTAGAGCTGAACATGTTGGAATGGGCGAGCTGAACGTGGCTTCCCAGGCTCTGGCTGGTTTTCAGTCACTCTACCTCCCACCCCAGTCCCACTTCATTAATATTTTCAAAAGTTGGGAAGAAAAATGGTGCAAAGCTGAAAGTATACAGGGTGGGCAAAAGTAGGTTTATGGTTGTGAGAACATGAAACACAGAGTTATTCTTGTGTTAATACTTATTAATTATTGTACTATTTTCCATACAGAGAACTGTAGACTTACCTTTGTCCCACCCTGTATTTGCAGTACTTTCCCACCTGCAGCACTCACTCTGAGCGATCTTTCTCCAAATCACAGGGCGTCCTGCCCAACCAGAGGACCCCAGAGCAGATTCCTGATAGCCTGGGAATTTGCTTTGTGTCTTCCTTGGGTGATACTAAGCTGTATTCTAACAGGTTGCAAGTAAGTGAACTATCTTATACTTGGATTAATTTCTTAAAATATTTTGCTTTTGACCCAACTGCCCACTAATGCCTTTATTCCATGTCTGGCACAGATATGGAGGTGGGAAGAGGTAAGCAGAGAAATGAACAGAGTCCCCGCCCTTAGGAAGGGCGGCGCTCACTCAGGAAGGCAGAAGCAAACCAACAACTCTCGCTCAGGGCACATGCTGTGATGAAGCACTTGGCCCTGTCCTGTGGGGGCTCCTAGAGGAAGATTTAAAGAATGGAGAGGAATTAGCCAGGTGAGAAGGCAAGTGGGATGTCATTTCGGGGAGGGGGCAGGGTACACCGTGGGCCAAGGTATGAAAGCTTCAGAGATCTTGGTCTCTGGGGAGCCGTGAGCATGAGCAGTACTGTATGGCTCTTGTGTAGGGTATCCACTCAAGTGGAATGGATGCAGAGGTGGAGGTGAGTGGAAGCCAGGCTTGGAAAGCTCTTATGTGTTAAGAGACATTTTCCTGAAGACCAGCGCAACATTGAAAACTGCTGGACAGTGATATGTACATGACCAAGTGTGAGGCTTCCAGTTTTGCAGAACCAACTAGTTTCTTACTTTGTCAGTAGAGTAAATTTGCTGTGTATTAGTCAGAGAAACTGAACCAATAGGGTGTGTGTGTGTGTGTATTGGCTTATGTGATTTGTGGTTATAAAGGCTGGCAAGACCAAAATCTGTAAGGTGGACCAGTAGGCTGGAGACCAGAAAAGATATGATACACCAGTTCAAGGCCAAAGGCTATCTGCTGGCAGAATCCCCTGTAGCTCAGGACAGGTCAGTCTTTTGTTATCTTTAGGCCTGCAACTGATTTGGTAAGGCCCACCTATGTTATGAGGGGCAATCTTTTTTATTTGAAGTCCACTGATTTAAATGTTACTCTCATCTAAAAACACTCACAGAAACATTCAGAATAATGTTTGATCACATTTCAAGGCACAAGTTGACACATAAAATTAACCATCACAAAGGGAATATATACATTTACATGGATATAGTATTCATACACCATTATCTGTCTTCCATAGGACTCCATTCATTCATGCATTTTTTAAAAATTACTTACTGAGTGCCTACTATGTGAGAAGTACTGGAAATTCAAGTGTGAGCAAGATAGACAGTATTACTGACCTCATGGAGCTTTCTAGTGGTGGAAGAGTTAGCAAACTGTGGCCCATGGCCTAATCTGGCCTGGAGTCTATTTTTGTAAGTAAAAATTTATTGGAATACAATCACATCCACTTATTTATGCATTGCTTATTATGCTTACATGTTACAATGGCAGAGTTGCGTAGTTACAACAGAGACCAAATGGTCTGCAAATTTTGAAATATTAACTATCTGGCTCTTATAGAAATTTTGATGATGCTTATATTGGAGGATATAGATAGATAGATAGATAGATAGATAGATATAGATAAATATAACATCATATATATATAACATCATATATATACACACACACATATATAAACAGACATATAATATAACATCAGGTAGTCAATAAGTGCTTTGAAGAAAAATAAAGCAGGACAAAGGGGGAGAATGATGGAGGTGCTATATTTGACACAGTGGTTAGGGAAGGACTTTGTAAAAATGATATTTGAGCAGGAACCTTAAAGAAAGGAGAGGCAGCCATAAATATACCCAGGGAAATGAGTCCCAGGCAGGAGACAGAGCAAGTGCATGGCATGTTTGAGGATCTGAAGACTAAGGAGTGCCAAGACTAATTTTGTACCTGTTTTTCTCCCATCTGGTACATCCAGGATGGCCTGTGTTTTACTACAATTGACTAAGAGATTAGATTCTTGTAAGTCATCCTCGAATTTTTAGTTCTGAAGCATTGGACACCAAGTCTTCGTAGCTTGCTCATGGGTCTACCAAAGCTGAGGTGGAGTCAGGTGTCTCCATGTCACTCATTCCTTTCCTCAAGCCTCGTCATTGCAGAGTCCAGATGCACATTCCTCAGCTGGGCAACCCAAACCCTCAGAGGTCGGTCCTACCCCAGCCTGCCTTCCTGACATGGCATCCTAGTGCCTTACCCCTACAGTTCTTCCACACACCATCCCCATGCTCCCTCCACACCAAAATCCTGTATTTCTCTCTTCTTTACGCTTCATTCACTTTCCCCTCAGCTCATGCTGCTTTCCTCCTTTTGCAATGGCTCACCTCCAACTTTCTTGCTCTCTCTCTCTATGTCTCTCTCCCTTTCCCCCTCCTCCTTTTCCCCACCCCTCTAAGTCCCCTCCCACCTACTGCTTACTCTTTGAATCTCCATTGCTGGAGTTTGTCTAATTCTGGTTGAGGATTCTATGTATCTCTTCCAGTAGCTTTTGAAGCCTGGAGCAGCAATGCAGTGGGAGCAGCGTAGCTTTTCTCTGCAGAAGGAGTGATGACAAATAAATGGCAATTATTCAGCACCCTATCAGGAACTGGCTGGTACCTGGTACTCTGAAAGGGTCCCAAGGAGATAGCCACGAATCAGACGATAATCCTAACCTTCGGGGAGCTCATGGTAAAATGGGGAAGAAAACACAAACACAAATGTTTATGGTACAATATAGAGGCTTGTTGAAGGTCCTTCAGAAGCAGAGATTGTGTGTGGCTAGCTCTGCCTGCATGAATCAGGGAGGCTTCCTTGAGGAGGTGACATCAGGGTTAGGCAGAAGGAAGGAAAGGAGGTTCTAGTCAGAAGAAATAGCCCATGCAAAGGTAGAAAGCTGAAGGAGAGCAGCACTTTCTGAGACTCGGGGAGAAGTTCAAAGTAGTGAGGCCCTAGAGAAAGTCAGAGGGAATGGTGAGATGTGGGTTAGTAAAGACAAGTCCTGACGCAGGTGAGGAACCGTGAGAACGAACTTTATCTTTGTCTTTGTGTCTCCCTCACTTAGTCTAGTGCTTCTGACAGAGTTGTGAACACAGGTAGTTTCTTGATTTCAACTAAGCAGGTCAGGTTAAATTTCACCACATATCCTGAAACCCAGTCAAACATGGTACATCAATAATTTTTGTGATGTGATACACATTGCATGTAATGATTGTGTCAGATACACAGATTGAACTGTATCAGATATCACATGATTTTCTTGAGCTCATCACCTCAGCAGGTATTTATCTCTCAATCTCCCAACCTTGGCTGTGGTTTCCTTGGTAGGACCAATGTATTTAACACCCCTAAAATAACTTATTCTCCACTAGATTAGAAATACACTCTGTGCTTCAGCCACAAGATATGTTGAAGCCAGTGGGCCCACCTGGCACTTTACCTTTACGGGACTCTCGCTGGATGGTCAAGTCAGGTCAAGAGGGTGTGACAGGAGTTCCTTCCCGAGGGACTAAAGTAACAATCACTGATAATCAGTCAGTGTCAATATTTAACTACTGAAGGGGGTGAGTGTGATCTCATGGCAATTTGATTTCCTGCCCAAATAGCCCAAGCCAGACCTTTTTTACAAGGCTGTCCATGTGTTCTTGGCAGGAAGCTAGCACCATTTTAAAGATGAGCTTGTTCTCTCTTAGGTCAATGAGGAGTGAACTAAATATTTTCTACTTGGGTCTTCACATGATAAAAGCTTAACAGCTTTGAAGGAGCTATTATAGGTGAATGCCTAAAGGAAATATCCATTTGAAAAGTCTTTAATTATGTACTTTTATAATCATGTGGAAAGAGATCACAGTTCCCACCAAGGGTTATTGGGTAAATAGTGGGTTCTTAAGTCAGTAATACTTATTGACATGCTGGTTGGTAATGGCAATAAAGGAACCATTGCAAGTTGCTGAGCTGATCTTACTCACCCGCGTAGTTGGAGCTCATAAGGTTCTGAGGTCTGCTCTCCACTCAGACAAAAGAACCATTGCAGCAGCTTCGAGGGATGGTGAGGTGCTATTTTGCCATTGAGCTGGGGGATGCTAATGACTTCCAAAGACCCCTGCAAGTGATTGAGGTTCAAAGTGACTGGAAGAGCACCGCCTGGAGGACATTTGCCTTTAATACCCAGCCTCCTTTCTCTCTTCTAATAAAAGCCTCTTTTCCTTGAGATCTTCCCCTCCCATGTCAGTGTGATTCTGGTAAGGCTGTCAATCAGAAGGTCAGGCTTTCCAATTAACAAGTGATCCAAGCAGCACTCTTAAGCAATTTTTGGAGATTTGATATGATTTCTGGGAAATTAAAAGACATCCATTTTCTCGAGGATGACTTGGTAAAAGGCAGTGTAAGCATGGAGCTGCTGATGGCTTTCTTTACCACCAGGTAGGAAAATCTTGCCTGAAAGTAAAACCAACACAAAGTAAGGTAGAGGTAAAAGAGGGTGAGAAAGAAATGGATTTCTGACTGCATTGTTTGAGCACCTGGGTAAGCCATGTGTGAAGCTAAACCACGCCTTGGACCTCCTAGTTACAAGGACAATAGCTATCCATTTTATGTTTATGTGGTTTGAGTTGAGTTTCATGTTACCACTGTTGGAATTCCTACTGTCCACCCAAGTTTGGGAGAATTTCTTGGTGTGTTTATCAGGAAACACGCATTTCTGTGTTGGGACAAATGACGTCTAACTGGTTGACTTAGGCTGTCAATAGTCCCAGGAGCAATTAGGGAAGAAGTTAGAACTAAAGGTTTGTCTTTATGTGGCTAACGCCTCCTCCGTTGGCAGGAATCAGCAAGAGTTGCCCGTCTGCACCTGAGCAGCAATCCCAGGAGAAACACCCCTTTTCATACATTTTCTTCCATTTCTTCTCGTAATCTTTGTCATTGGACAAAGGTATGAAGTTGTTACCTTCTTAACTTTAAACCAGTTGGTTAACGTAAGGGGGTGCTCTATTACAGAATATTTTATTTAAATATTTAATATTTTCCCTCCTGTTAAAAAGGAAAAGGTGGTTCTGAGATGCTGTGCTCCAGAGGCTGTGATTAGGGCTGAGAACACCAGCCACTCAAAAGAGAGTCACATAGTCAGTCTTCAATGTGAAGCCTCCAAGAAGATGACAAAATGTAATTTTAATTGGCATAATTCTTTATAGCCAAAAAGAAGCTAAACTTTAAAATGGGGTGAATAAAAATGCAAGGTGTTGGCATAGCCCCAAAAAGTGTTCAAAGGAATAAGTGGCTGCAAAGTCACTAGGAATGAGATTGCCCCAAATGAAGCCTCAGCCTAAATTTTCAGTAGCCAGAGGTAGAGTTAAGGACCAGGAACCAGACTGGGGTATTTTTGGAAGTGTGGATGCACTGGGTGTCTCTGGGGTCTCGGGGTTTGGGTTCAAGAATCAGGGATTGGATGACACTTGTCACAAATATTAGTTCTGGTCTTGCCTGGGAATGTCAACTTTCATTTTGATTGGTATTTCTTTCAGGGTTTCTCGGCAACTACCATGATTTCTGTACCAGTGATGAGCCAGAAAGGATACATATCTCTTAATCTTGCTCCAGATGTGCAAAATCTGAATTGGTGGAGTGAAAAGGGCAGCTGAGAATAGGGGAGGGTGGTTGTTGCTTAAGATACTATCTTAAGTTGTAGGATTTCTTTGGTGTTGTACCTGTGACCTAAAGGAATGAGATGCTTACCACAGGATAATAAAATAAAGAAGTCGTAACAGAAATACGCAATAGGAAAAATTAAGTTGAATAAGGGATGGTAAAAATCTAGAACATTGAATAGCAGGTGGCATGTGTTAAAAAGAAGAGGAAAAAAGTCACCTAGGAGAAGGACAGAGGGGGAGAAGAGCAAGTTGAAGAGGTCTGATAATGTTCTTATGTCTATACGGACTCATCAGAATCCCCTGAGATGCACGTGTCAATCACTTGAAGCACTTTTGAGGACTAGTCCATGAGCCTTTCATGGATATGCTTCCGTGTTTCTTTTTTTGCATAAGAGTACTGTACAATTTTGTTCTCCACGTTTACTTTAAAGTGTTCTCTCAATAGGAGACTTGAGCTGAGATTTAGGTGGTTTTACAAGCAAATCTCAAACTTAAATTTTTTTCACTTGCATTTGGGAACCTTAAATCATTTGGGCAGGAAATCAGATATGTAGTATGTTGGTGAATAGAGGATAAAGAAAGAGTGCTTTTGTAAAGGGTTAGTTCTTTTCTTATTGATTTACAAGTTTAATTTCCATCAAAATAACAGCATGAGAAAACCTGAGACATTTCTAACAGCTTCTGAGAGGCCCAGGATTTGACCTGGCTTGCAGAACAACGGGAATTACCTCAGGCTCTTCATATGTGACTAAAATTTGGGAACTGGAGCCTGTCTCAGCAGCTGTCTCCCCTACACCCCCATTCCCCTGGCTAATGATTTCATAAACCCTTCTCCAGAGGAATGCCTTCTCTCCTGGTCTCCTCTCCCCCTCAGTGCTTCCCAGAGTGCTACGCTCACCCTTTTTCTCTCCTCTTTTCCCCACTCTTAGCCTCTCTCTGGGTCACAGTGGCACTAGAAATGGGGCAGACTTCTCCCAGGGGATGCTGTGTGGCAGTCCTGACCCAGGGAACGTAATGACCATGCTGCTTAGAATACTTTCTGTTCTCTTGGTGTGGGTTTATAATGGAAAGATCAAGATCACCCAGAACTTCAAGGCCACATCATAAATATGAGGACTTGATAGATATACACCCTCTAGGAAGGCAAGGGAACAGTGGTTAACCTAAACCAATTCCTCAATCATTAGTCCTAGATATACTATTACATTTTAATAAAGGGTTTATTTTTCATTTGGTAGCTTAATAAATTATATTTTTGTGATCTGTGGGAATGAAAGCATCTAGCCAGTATACTTATTTGGAATACCAGTTTTATTGAGGGTAAAATATAGAAGCACTCTCTGTTCAAGCCCTAATGGGGCTACTCTGATTCTTCAAGGGGTTATCACGTAGTCTCAGAGAGATCTCAATCTTTAAGATGATGGGCTGTAGAGTAATTAGGCTTCAATGTCTTCAGGAGTGTTTTTTTTTTTCTTTGTAAAAAAAGAAATGCCCTTTTCCAGATGTAGAACTGAAGTATCTATTGCTTCTGATGTTGCTGTCAGAGGCCAATTGGGAAGCACAGTATCAAACACAATGGCTCCTTTGAATTTCTTTCTAAGAGGCAGAATATTCCCAGCCTCAAGATTCCGGTCCTTCTCGCCTTAGTGTGAAGAAAAAAGCAAATCCCCTCCAACTTGAAGAAAGAGTCTTCCTCTTCCAACCCTGTGCCCTGACCTCTGAACCCAACTAAATTCTGTGATTTCTTAGGAAATGGTTTGCTTTAGAAGCGTGGCATTTGAAGGCGGGTTGGGGGGGGGGGCGGTGAGGAGGGGAAAGAAAGAGAGATATGAGAGGAATTTGAGCCTGTTTTCACAATTCCAGTTGGGATGTTGGAGAAATTTTCTGTGACATTTAAACTGTCAGTTACTTTATTAGATTTTCATTTCTAAAGCAGAACTAAATAAGTGCAGTCAGTCAATGACTCAGGCCAAAAAATGTGCATGATGAAGCTCATTAAGAGCATTCTTTCCTTAAATGAAACATTCTAAATGCTGATCTTCAGTGGAAGAAGCACCATGGAGAATGTAAGCTAGCAAAGTTGCTCATTTCAGCCTCAAATGCACTTGAGCATTTTTTTGTAATAAAGAATCGAAAATTTGGGACTTAAGTAAATGAAGTGCTGAGTCATAGTTGTCCTTTTGTTGAATGTTGGTTTTCTTAAAAAAAAAAAAAAAAAAAGAGGAGGATCAGTTTCTGCAGTTTTAGGCCAGTACAGTTTTGAGAGCAACCCCCGCTGCTCTCAACAAAGTAGTACCTGACAACAAAACTAGATGGAAACCTTCCGTGTTCCCTTCTCGTCCTCCATGCCCTGATCCTCTTCAGAACGTAATTTAACTTAGAACGTGTGCAGATTGGGTGGGGAAAATGCGTATGGCACAGTAAGTTCAAGTTTTTCTAGTTTTTTCGTTTGTTTGTTTGTTTACTTATTTGTTTTCCTACTAGCTCCTTTGGGGTTAGGGGAAAGAGGGTATGCATTTTCAAGATGAAATTGCTCTCTGCGCCTTCTTTTATTATCTTTGAAATTAGATTCTTCTCAATTATTCAGGAGCAGATTACCCAGTTTGCAGGCTATCTGGGTATTCTGTTTCTTCCCTTGCTTGCTCCTATTGCCTGTGTTTTGACAACTTCCTCACTCCACCGACATCCACAAAATCGACCATAAAAGGAGAAAGGAAACACCCAGTCAGTTTTGTTTGTTAATTTCTCTGGCACAGCTTGTTCAGAAAGAAACTGAAATACAGACCAAACTGGAGTTTGAAGATTATCTGTCAGTTGAGTCTTTCCGTACTCACTCCTGGCCTCACTTGTACAGATAGGCGAGGGTTGGCAGGACTTCAGAGAAGTATCTCTCGAGGGAGATCAAACACTTCTCAAAACCCAACTCCCTCTGAAATGGCAAGTTTTTTCATTCCCATGGGAAAGTCATTGCTTAGAGAGGCAAAGAGAGGTGCTGAGAGAGAGAGAATTCCTCTGGTCTGATCTACTTTTGATGGGACAGGCTCAGTAAAGGCTGGCGAGGCTGGTGATTTATTCTGGGCCCAGACTTGTGCACAGATGTGTGAGCACGCTTGTCTAAAGCTTAAATACACCTCAAGGCAAGATGCCAGGAGAGAGATGTGGAGGTCAATGTTCATCAGTCGCATGTTTTTTCTTGGTAATGGGAGTCCTCTCCAACCCCTGGCCCCCCACTTTATACTCTTTTGGGGTTCAGGGACTGTTCTTCTAACTCTGACCACCCAGTGGTATGAAATGGATGATCGACCCTTTGGCACCAGCAGTGGTGAGTTTTCTTCACTAACTGGTGATGCAAAACCCATTAGCGATTACTGTGGGCATGCGCCCAGTCCCGAGGTCAGAAGGTTAATGAAGAATTGAGGGCATTAAAACTTTGCAGGTGAGTGATGTCTTTTTCTTTTGCCAGCTGCTGATACTGAGCATCAAGCTATTGGCCTCCATGAGCTGGTCTGCTCTCTTAGTCCGGTTAGATTTTACCTTCAACATCAGAAAACCTTTGCCACCAAATCCAAACAAACACCACCTAGAACTGTGTGTCCATCATTGTTCAGAAGAGGAGATGGCTCCCAAGGGCCATGTAAGAAGGAGGCTTCTTTGCCCAAGACTTGCCTCCGAAATATATTTGTTAATTGAAATTTTTTCTGCCATATTTGGACTTCTGGAAATGGATAAGAGGGAAATTTATTAGAAAACTTTATTTGGACTGGAGGACCCATTTGTGCAAGCGCATCCCTTATTAATAGGTCTTTGTTCTTGCTGTAGCCCTCAGCCAGGTACTTGGAGAGGCTTACTTTTCTTCGAAGTCATATCAGCACAGTAATCACTCGTGGCTGAAAGCCTGCTGCCATTCCCATGTTTAATAAAAATATGGCACCAAGACCATATTCAAAACCATTTTTGCTTTTAGGCTAAGACTTTTAAAAAAACCTGGTTCCCTACATCTACCATAAATGCTGCTTATACCGGGTTGAAGTCTTTAAAACAGGGAGATAATGCTACAACAGTTTGATCACTCTTTTTCCCCGCTATCAGTCACAAACCATCTCTCTTAATTATGGTGTAAAGGGCATTTACATAACTGGGGGAGGGTCCTATAACCACAGTTCTATTATGCTTGGCACTTGTGTGAAAGGATATTATATTCACGTGCATTAGAAATTGCTTATAAAAGATCAGGACAATAATAGCCGATCAGATGATAAAGGTCTCTTTTCTCCTCCCAGACAGGCTGTCTCTGACAGAAGAATACAGTTCATCAAAAGTGTCTGCAGGTTGTCAAACTCAGGGAGGTTTGGGGACCCTCTGAGGCTGTCATGGTCAACAAGAAGATTTTCTGTCGGGCTTTGCCATCACTCACCCTGAGGAAATAATCACTCACTACATTCTGCATGTTCTCATGATAGAGCTCTCCATTTGAGAGAAAAGAGCCATTTTATCAAAGGACAATATAGCCCTTCTCTGGGTCCACGTAGCTTCCATTATCAGACCATAATAAATCATATTTATGTTCTCCGTTAATAAGACTGATTACAATGCAGTTTTCATATGTGGGAAAAGCAAAGCAGGTGAAAAGATGTTTTAATGAAAATATGATAAGAAAACAGCTTCTTGTGAACATTTTGTGCTATTATTTGTAATGATTACAGACAATTTTTGATGCATCTTCTTTAGCAATGGTTTAAGCTGCATAAACTGGCGTACTGGTAGATAAGTAAAAATGATAAGAAAAAAAATCATGAAATCATCTTATGTTGTCTAGAATCATTATGTACATAACGAGTACAAAATGGGTCTAATGTATGTGCTGGAGATGGATGGAAAACAGATTTCTCAGGAAAGCATGGGCTGGGTATTACTCAAAATGATTTAGAAATTTTCTCCTCATCTCACTTATTAAAGGTGTGTGTTCCCTGAAATTTGGGGATGTCAGGCATTAATTTCATCTTTGTAAATGAATCAACAACTCTACCTCTTTTATTCAGTCTCAAAGTTATTTTTCCTTTCTTTTTTTTTTCTCTTGGAGCTCAGTACAAAGAGACAAAGAAATATAGAAATATATATTTCCTTCTCAGTGTTTGTGCACAACAGCATTAGTGTGAATGTGAGTTAAGTGCCTGCACGGGAGGAAACAGACCCCAAATTTTTATATTGAAAGGGACCTTATTAAAAAGTTCTGGACATTTTTAGCTTCAGTGAGTTCAATTACATGAAAGTATCAACTTTCTAAATTAACACAAAAAAGAAAAAACAGGTAACATACTGAAATGGCTTCAGCCACAACTGTGTAGTACAGAGGAGCGTCGGACTGCCGAGGACTCCGAGGGCGCAGCAGTCCTGACCCGTCCCACTGATTCGCTGATTCGACAGCGTAGTCAGAACAATGCCAGGTTTGCACCCAGCACCTACAGCACTTCTTTCCGCTGTCCATCTGTACCTTTGATGGGGATTTTGTTATCTTTGGCTTTTCCGTGTCTAAAAAGACAATGAGGCTTCTTGCATCCCGTGTTAGCTGGATTGTAGCATTCTGAAGCTCTGGATTAACACCATTCAAAGCAGCAGATTCAGCAAGTGGTTAGGACATTTTCTTTGTTTGAGCGGAGAAGGGCTGGACAGGCCTCACTGTGCACATACATGAGAAGGTCTTTTAAAATCTGCTTGTGGATTAGCCATTCTTATGAACTAAAAAAGCGAACATTCTATCTGATGAAGTTGTCACGGCTAGACTGCTGGAGAAGGCACAATCCAGATGGCAGTGCTAACTTATTTTTACTGAAAGCGAACTTAGCAACAGTCATTTTTACTCAGAGATGTTTGGATTGCATTTTTTTCTATGCCTTTCACTAATGGTAGATATTAGAAGAATTGATAATGTCAGTGAAGCCTAAGAGGTTAACTTCACAAGTCAAAAGAAAAGCTTATGGGGAAGATTTTGACTTTAATCGGTAAGGTAGGCATGCACTTGTGGGTGTATGTGGGCACTCATACGGGGTGCCCTGTTTTTCCACAATGCTGCTCCATTTTCTGAGATTAAAAACCTATTGAGATTCAGTCCTCTCCCCCTAGATCATTGCTTTCTTTGTAGGCAATTTCTCTTTGTTCTATTCTAACTTGCATGGAGGAGGGGAGAGGGGTTGGCTCCATGTCAGTCACATTGTCTGACTTCTACAGAAACAACGGCCAACATTTCTGCTTCCTCTTCCTTTGCTTATAGCCCTCATTCCATCTTTCTTTTCACGGGTTGACCAAAAACTATTGTTTGCAAGAGAATTCCATAATGCCACCATATATCTAATATCTCTGAGGCGTTTTGTTTTAGCGTTAATGGACTTAACCACAAAAGACACTTGATATTGATAAAGAATCTGTCAAGTCTACCCTGATCAGCACGCTGAAATCACTCATGACGGGGACGATACCAACCCCTCAAAGCAGTGGTAGATTAGGAGGAAAATGATTAGGGGCTTCATCGTTGTCAAGTCATTTCATGTTGGACCATGTACTGAGCTAAATGTGTTTCACCTGTCACACTCCATTAGCATGTGTGAAGCATTTGGGAAAATAGCCATGTGATTGGGCAGAAGGAAACCTGGGTTCTTCATACTGGGACTTGCTACCACTGAATAATGTCTATGTAAGAGAGATTGGTTTACATTTTGTTAATTTCTTGTGTAATGAAAAATAAGGGGCATTCATAAATAGAATCTGTGTAAGCTGACCACAAACAGTCCCTCTAAGTCTCCCCCAATTTTTAACATTTAAAGAAAAGGCCTTGTAAAATCCACATTTTTATTGGTAAAAACTTTCATTGATATTTGACTCTAAAATGCCCTTTAATCTCCCTATTGAAACCGGCAGATTACGTTTTCCCAGGACCATGCCATCTTTTTGTGGCTAAGGAAAAACACAGAAAGTCAGCTTGAGATGAGACTTACATCAGTATAATTCTTGTATCTTTCATTGAAAAATTATTTTTTAAAGAGAGAATGTTAATGAAAAGATGACTTTAAGGATGAGAAGACAAGAACAACTCAGATACAAAAGAAATTCCCAGTAATGCTTAAAGCACCACGACCACAGCACTGTAAGGAAAAGACAGAGTAGGCAGGATTTTCCTCTTGGGAGTAATCTGTTGAAAACCCACATAGAATGATAGAAAATCTATTATGGGGAAGAAAGATAGCTTTCTTGAATGTTGCCTGTACAATCACATGTCTATGAGTGTGACAGTTCCTTAGGACAAAATCTTGCCCCACATATAATTGGGGAATTATTAAATGTTAACTATTAAATATTTCAGTTTCATACTGTTTATTTCTCCAGAATGATAAACATGCAGATTTAAAATTGAATTTCTTTTTATCCTGAGAAAATGAAGAAGTGAAGTCCTTGACGATGTCCAGCATTTACAGATGGGTCCTCTGAAAGGATGAGTCACCACAGCAGGCAGCCTCGGATGTCAAGTATAACCTCACCACCTCCCACCTCTGTGGAGGCGGGCCATTTGGACGGGGAACTGCAGCGATGCTGATGACGGTCCCCGGGCACTTGTGCAAAACTTTGGCCTGCTTTAGTTACTGTGGATGACTTTGCCCAGCGCCAAATCCAAGCAGAGGCAGCAAATAGACACTATTTCCAATAGCAGGCAAGGGTGAGGACAAACCAAAGGGCCAGGCAAAGTGGTTTATGCTCCTGGACAAGCCAGCATGGCAGCCAGTAATTAATACAAAACACCCACCTGCGTGTTCTTTCTTGTGCTCCTTCAGCTAGTCTGGCCCCCAAAGCTCCAGAGTTGGTCCAAGAATTCAGTGCAGTCCACCCTTGTGACCACACAAAATGTGTTTGCAGTGTTGAAGGCCAGCCCAGGACTAATTTTGAAAAGTAAATCTGGGAAACAGCTTAATTTTATTTCTCTTGAGATTTTTCTGGGACAAAGTTAGAAGAGAAGACAAGTTGAACAAAACAGCAGTTAGAGGCAAAGGCTACTCTGAGCAAAAGTCTCCTACATTTTCCTTCCCTCCTTTCCGCAATTCTATACTTTAAAGGAGTTGAATGGATTTTCAGAAGATGGTGTGAGTTTTTGATGCTACACCACACTGTTTTACAATTCTGGTAATGCTGGCATGAAAGGTAAAATCTTTAATTAAAGTTCCCTCTTGAACACCCAGGAGAAAGGTATAATCAAAGGAACATACATGACTCAATGGTTCTCAGTTCCAATATGTGTTTACTAAGCACCTACTATGTGTTAGGTGCCATGACTCACAAACTAGGTCTCCCAGATCAGTGCTCTTCCTAGTATACCACACACTGCTTCCTTGGTATGATTGAAAGAGTGACCTGAAGTCAGTGCTTCTCATTGTGTAGGTCTCAAGTCAAAAATAGCCATTTTGGCAGAAACTCTGAAATGTGAATGTAAATGAAAGGTGTGCCCGTCTTTCCAGAGGAGTCAGAATGGAGTGCAGTATGCTGTAGGAGCACAGGATTTGGGATTCAGGTCTAACTGTGGCTCCACTGATCTCCAGTTAGTTTGCCCTTAGCCACGTTATTTAATCTCTCTAAACCTCAATGTCTTCACCTGTAAAAGAGAAGTAATAATACTACCTATTTTTTTGGCATTGTTGTGAGAATGAAATGCACGTGAACAATTGTCACAGCCAAAGCCAGATTAAGGGCTGGGCCAAGTGCAGCTGCCTTGGGGGTCAATGTTTAAGGATGCCATGCACCTCTGAAATAAAGGATGACTATAGTGCCGGTAACTCCGTTTTCTAGTTACAATACCGATGTACCTGCAGGATGAAATTGGCCTGTCCTACTAGAGTACACAGCTCCCTTCAGAAGGGAAAAAATCCCTATTGGCCAGGGTTCCTGGATTTCATGTTGCCACCATCCACCCCATGACCAGCAGTTGTAGCTAGCCGAAAATCTGAAGCCAAATAGTGTCTGGCCTATGGCTGTGCTGTGGAGAATTATGCTATTATCTAAATTAGAATTCTGATACCAGGCTTCACAGGCAGTTGTTTGATTTAGAGAATCATAAGAGAAAACAAGAACAAAAACATGAGAAACATTCTGTCAACGTGCAAGTCAGAGAAATTAGACTTTTAAGCAAAATTCAAACAAGATTTTACAACTCTATCAATATAAGTTATCTCTATACTTTGAAAGGAACACTATTCCGTTATGAAAGTAAAATAAGTGAAATGGAAGGCAATTCTAATTAAGTTAAAATGTTTCAGCGCATGAGATAATTCTTCTGTTTTTAACATCAAGAAAGACATGTATGAATTATATTAGGAGAAAATCAGTTTTATCATCCTTGGCAGATGACCATCCATCAATAGGATATTGGCCATAGGGACACTGAACTGTGAGGATACTCATCCTCCTAAGTTCCATCTGGCCCTGAGCATGGTGCCTAACACAAAGCAACTCTCAATAAGCATTTACTGTTAGATTAACCCATTTTAAAGAATATAATTGTGAATTTCTGAGAAAATGTTGAATCAGTGACTTCAGGACTTCTGACCTGTGACACAAAGACAAAGGAAGACACTGAGCTGCTGTAAATGTGATGCTTGGGCTTTCTGGCTGGTCTGGCCCCTGCATCCCTCCTCCCCTCCCACCTCCACTCCTTTCTCTTCTTGCTCCTTTCTTTTCTTCTCCTTTCACACTCATGCTCCTGCTCACCTGTGCCTGTCAAACACCTGGCATAGTCCTTGATGCATGGTCCCTTCCATGCTAGCTCTCATCTCTCTTCCTCTCCTCCACCTCTCCCTCCTTCCACATGAGGTGCTACTTAATACCCTGCCATTGAACAATTCAAGAGGACACCCTTTCTTCTCTGAATTTCCACATGAGGTCTCTGGGTTATGGTTTATCTGGTTGTTTCGCACAAGTGAAGTGAGGGCTGGTGGCAGAACAGTGGCCTGAGCACCAGGAGGAGGGGGCTCCAGACCCATGGGTGAGGATTAAACGCATGGAATAGGCAGAGCTTCTGGGCATCGGAAGCTCCAGGAGAAGCGTGAGGGAGCTGGACTATATCTGTAGTGTTGAAATATTTTTAAAGGAGTAAAAACCTTTTTTACAAATATGATTTTATGTGAAATGCAAATATACAGAACAGATGAAGCAGGAGATGCTCTAGAAGGAGAAGATCAGGAGCTCAACACCTTCCCGCTCAGTCTCTTATAACCCATCCCCCCATCCCCCAACCTCTCCAGCTCCCACCCTCTGCTCTCCGGTGGCCTCTTGGGAACTTACTCAGTTTTGGGGTAGATGGTCTCCCAGATCCACTTATGATCCAAGGTAACTCCAATAATGCCAAGCTTCTTGAGGGCAAGTGTAGAACCTTATTTCTTACAATTTCTACTTCAAATTCCTACTTCCAATTCTTATTCCAGTTCCTACTCCAATCCCTACTCCAGTTCCTACTTCCAGTTTCTGCTTCCAATTCCTACTCCCAATTTCTACTCCAAAACTATTCCCTCAGTGTTTAGTAAAATGCTAAATATGTATATCTAATTCATATTTATTTACTCTAGTTAACTTCTGGTGGCTAAAAAATAGTTATAAAAGTATTACTATATGCTTATATTTACAGAGATTTAACCTATCTGAGGCACATTTCAGAGCTTTTTCAGGCTTTAACCATGAAATAATAAAAACTGGGTAGCAATTTATTATACAGGTTTCACCTTCCAGGCCTGGTGTTCTGAGCGTTGAATCAGCAGGAGACGTCTACAGAGGTGGTTCTTGGGTCACAGTTCCCCCTTCTCTGAAGCTGGCATCCAAAAGTGTCTGTAGGGCTTTTCCTGGGCATCATGACCCTATCTCCTACCCCTGGCTTTGGTTTATTGGTCTAGGGTGGACACTGACCCACACCAGGCCAATCAGAACTTTTCTCTGGGCTTTTCTATATTGGAATCAAGGGAAGATCGCTCACCTCTCTGTAGTGGAGTCGGCCCCTGGATGCTGGACTTAGGAGCTTTCTGAACCCTACTCTTGACCACGTGAAGGTGGTTAGTCTGTGGACAAGAAATGTAGCCCCCCTCAGAGAGGAATGACAGAGTCACATGGTGTTCAAGCCCCAATTTCAAGTTGTTCCTGGGTTCCTGCTCTTACCCCTGATTATGGTCCAATATCTTTCTAATTCCCTGCTGGACCTAAACTAGTTTGATTCAAGTTCTGACACTTTCAACCAAGAGATTCCAAACGAAAACCAGAACATTTCCTTGTTTCTGCTTCCCTCTGATATCATATTATTTATTTTTCATGACACTAGTGTTGAGGACATCCTACCCCTTCTCCTTCTAGGCCTCTACTTGAGATCCTAAGCTCAAGCTGGTCCTTGTCCATGTCCAGTAGTGCCTTCTCCACCAGGACTACTTGTGGGCAACTGTTTTCTGCAAGATTGGTTGGGGCCTCTTCTTTGTGTTAGCCTGATCTCCTGCTTTTAAAACTTATGAATGACATGATAACCATCTTTTTGTCTGTTTCTCCTAGACTTTAACTTCCTTGAGGGCAGGGACAGTGTCTGATCAATTTCCTGGTTCCCA
Organism: Macrotus californicus; assembly: GCA_007922815.1. Classification (NCBI taxonomy): domain Eukaryota; kingdom Metazoa; phylum Chordata; class Mammalia; order Chiroptera; family Phyllostomidae; genus Macrotus; species Macrotus californicus. The sequence continues at coordinate 84,057 of VMDR010001266.1, read as the reverse complement.
CTGCAAAGCACAATGCCTTGGACACTGCAGGCATTCAATTTTATTTTTTGTTTGTTTACAGCAGCTTACTTACCAGATATTATAATCAGATATTTCTCTTTTCTTCATCGAGAAGTTTATAGTTTCAATTGCCAATGCTAGGAAGGCTCTTTGAAATCATTGAGATTAGTACCATCTCCCCCACAGGGCAGAAGAAAATTACCTGGGATTCTCTTTTAGACCACTAACATGTCTTTGAGTCATTGAAGGTTGTTTCTCTCCAAAGGCTGCATGTAAGATACCCTTGGGATACCCAACTCAGCTTATTATAGGGAAAAGTGAGTTAGTAGCTGCAATATCTAGAAAAGTGGATAGAATACTGTGGGTATTAAGAAAAAAACAAAGCAGCTGAACTCCAAAGATGGAGCCCGGGGTAGGAAGGAAGAAGGTGTTTCTGGACCTCTGAGGTAGTAGACCAGCTACGGGAACCAAGACCAGCTCAGTGTCTCTGAGGCTACTGTGTGCTGAAGTACGAGAGTGGAAAAGAGCGGGGTGTGGGCCACTGCACGGTGGGAGTGTAGATGTGGGAGGTTCTTGCTGTGGTCAGCACTGAGGACATGGCTCTGTCCCACCTTGGAGAAGCCTGGCAGGCCTGTGCAGACATTTGGATCTCAGAGGCAGTGTCCCCCAAGGAATCGGTACCATCTGCTAAACTGCACAGGACTGACACCTGTGTTGCTGGGAGAAGCCGAGGAGTGGTGGCCTGAGCAGGGTCCTGTATTCTTCAGGACGACTTTGCTTGGGGTTGCAGGGAATGGGAGGTGAGAGAGACACACACAGGAGCATTCTGTTAATAGCCTCCAGCAATTCATCAGGAGAAAAAAAAAGGTATGTGACAAAATTTTGTATCACAATTTTGAAAGACAGACAATGCTGTCTACATGTTGAATAAACAAATGCTTGGGTCAACTCGTTGGACTGTGTCACAAACTTTCCGTATGTCAAAAGGTCCTGGCCTGTCTATTACAACATAGAAATGCCAAACATGTATACAAGTTTCAGTCCTCAGGACAGTCCTGTTAAGATAACCAGGGTAGTCAGCACTATCTCCACCTGAAAGGCGAGGAAACTGTTGCCCAGGAAGTGGCGTAACTCCCCATTGTTAACAGGACAGTTAATGGCAGAGCTCTTTCCACTATGCTGGGGCATCTCCTTCTCCGGGCTAGAAGAGTCCAGATAGGACTTGGCCATTTGCCAAGCATCTGGCTTCCGCTTCTAGTTTCCCTACCAGCTATGTCAGTAACAGTAGGCAAACCCTCCTGAAGGGTTTTGTTGGTCCCCGCCCCCTCATTCTGGGGGATAAGCCAAAGAACTTGAAAGGCCCCTTCTGCCGTGAATATCTCTTGGACTTAAGGCTGCAAAGAGAAAAGACTGCTCCTTTGTAGGGTGGAGGGAACGATCACTGTTTATCCACTAATATCTATCTCCCCATCCCCCCAACTTTTAAAAAAATGAATTTTCATGTAAAAACAATCTTAGATTTACAGAATTTTCCAAAGATAGTACACAAAGTTCCAATATGTCCCACGCCCAGTGTCCTCTATTCTTAACACCTTATTTTAGTGCATTTCTCAGTGACCGTGCATTTGTCACTACTAATAAGCCAGTGTGAATACACTATTATGAACGAAAATCTCTCCTTTCTTCAGATTTCTTCGATTTTTCCCGAATGCCCCTATTTTGATTCCAGGATCCCCCATTACAGCCAGTCATACTGTCTCCGTAGGCTCCTCTTGGCTGTAACAGTTTCTCAGACATTCCTTGTTTTTGATGGCCTTGACAGGGGTACTTGTCAGATATTTTCCAGAATGTACCTCACCTGGGATTTGTCTTTCCTTATGGTTAGGCTGAGGTCATGTGTTTTTGGGAAGACCACCGTGGTGAAGTGCCATTCTCATCACCCCATGTCAAGGGTGCCTACTATCAACGTGATTCATCACGACTGCTGTTGTCCTCGACTCCCTGGCTTGAGGTGGTGTTTGTCAGGTTTCCACCGCAGAGTTATTCTTCTTTCTCTCCTCCTCCATATACTGTGCTCTTGGAAGAAAGTCACTGTGTCCAGCCTACACTGAAGGACTAGAGCATTGTGCTCCCCCTCCTTACAAACAGAGTATCCAAGTAAATTATTTAGAAGTCTTCTTCGTGGAAGATTTGTCTGTTCTCCTCTATTTATTTACTCAATCATTTATTTATATCAGTATGGACTCGTGGATATTTGCTTTATATTTTGTGTGGTAATTCAATGCTACTTCACTTGTATTTTCTTCATTTTTAGTAATAAACCTCTAGTTTTTAGCTGATATGGCTGTCATTAATAAGACCACATTTCCCAAAGTTCCTTGCAGCTAAGTGTGACCATATGATTAAATTACAGCCAATGAGATATGAACGGGGCTGATATGTACAACTTCTTTCTTTTCTGCTATGTGTTTGCTGAACTGTGGCATCGAGGCTAGAGCTGGAGTCAGCGTCTTAGACAAGGTGACCTTGGGAATAGAGACCACCAATGGTGGTACCACGAGATAGGAGCCTGAGTCCCTGACACTAGGAAGCTCTGTAGAAACCCTAGACTGACATGCCTGCCTGTATGTCACCTGAATAGAAAAAAAATTCTATTTTGTTTAAGTCTAGTTTTGGGTTTTCTGCTACTCTCAGAAAAACCTACTCTTAACTAATACAGTGTGAATGAGAACATGTATTCTTGCCAGTGTGTACATAGGTATCAGGGATGGCTCTGGGGAATGAAATTAATTTTTTTAAATACCAGAACCTTCTAGTTTTTCTAGAGAAGGAAGGTTTTGTTATATTATCATTATTTTAGGGAGGACATAGCCATGGGTAGTTGTTTACTAGCTCTTTGGGTCTCTGACTTTGTTTAGGAAACTCAGTAATACTGGTTCTTGAGTCACAAAAAAAATGCAAATTCCATTTATTATCCTTGGAGTAAACTGAGGGCATCTGAAATCTTTCTGCAGGTGATGCAGAGCATTCTATTTAGTCATTTAAATTAGGTGAGCCTTCATCAGTGCTTTTGAAAAAAGAGGAGGAAAGATTTTCTGAAAAAGATTTAGTTAGAGAAATGTACCGGTGTTCCCTCATATGGACATAAGACTGAAAGACTGAGACTCTGAGAAATTCACTACGGATATTTTTTCTTTTGTCTTGTCTGCACGGAGCTTTCTCCTGGCTACGTGTTGGGGGAACTGAGGGAGCAGACAGTGCCCATGCTTGGCTGGAAGGGGTGGAGGAATTTGATGAAAACAGAGGGTTACTTGCCATATGCAGCTGGGGAACTGGGGAAGAAGCAATGTGACTGTACCTTTGAGAATGAGGCCTGGGGGCTTTGGAGTGGGAAAAAATGATGCTGTCACGACTTTACATGAAGTTTGGAGAGTACCTGTGAGCTCGCACAATACAAACCTGAAAGTGATAACTGCAAACATCAGCAACAAATAAAATGTTACCTTTATAAAATTTGGGTCCATGCAGTTCAGTACTAAGGCAGTATCAGAAAGAAATACCACCCACCTAAGGAAAGGAATTTCTGAACAGCTCAACCTTTTTACTCAAATTTCTCAAAAATCATGAAGAAGACTCAAAGAACAACATAACAATTCCCTTTTTTCTCTTGTTTATTTCCATTACATGCCATGGCGATCCAGTAGCCCCTCTCCACAGTTCCTGGAAAACTCTTCATCTGAGACCTCACTGTGATTTTTCTCTTCCTCCGCTCTCTCCCTTCATCTGTTCCTCTGTTATGTCAAGTTGATCCGGCCCATCTTGAGAGGGACTCTTTTCAAGGAGTGGGGGCAGATGGAAAATTAAGACGGAAGTTACAGGGTTCTGTTTTTGTAGGCTGGAGGCTGTGGCAGATCTGTTGTCTATCCAGCCAATTCTTTCAGGGGAAGTGACAATACGAACACCACGATGTAAGCTTCCTTTAGATTATAAGCTCCTTGAGGGCAGGGATGTTTATCTTCTACTCATTGCTATATCCCAAGTGCCTAGAACAGCATCTGACATACACTAGGCCCACAATCAAATTTGTTGAATTAATATATCCAGACACAGAGCTGCTTTCCCAGATTTCTATGTAGCTGTGAGTAGCCATGTGACAGTTCTGGTCAATGACATATATATGAAAGTCTGCTGGGGATGTCTAAGGATATTTTCGTTTCTCCAGTAAAGGTTCTGATATAGCTAGCATGACTGTCCATTTTTCTGCTTGTCTCCACTGGTCTGGATATACAGCAGCCATCTGTGACCAGGAAGTCACAAGCCTGAAAGAAAGTCCATGGCAAACACAAAGGCATTGATGTTGACAAATGCAGCTGCGGAGCCAACACCAGAGGCAGCCTGTCTTCAGATGCGAGAAAGTAGCCTTTTGATTTGAGCTGCTGTTAGTCAGGTTTTCTGTAATGTGCAGCCTGACGCAGTCAGAACAGATGGAAGAAGGAGAAATACTATGAGTATTCTCAAATCATTTGTATGCTATATTATGGGTCACTTTTCTTCTCTCTCATGTGGGACTCACACAGCAGGTGCTGACATGATAAGGAGTCATACTTTTCCAACTAGGAGCGAGCCTGTGCACACGGGGTCTCTACGGACTTTGAACAAAGTCTTGTGTTTGTCCTTAAAGTAGGGTGCTGTTATGGGCTGAATTGTGTCCTCCCCAAAATTCATGGGTTGAAGTCCTAACCTCCAATACTTTAGAAGGAGACTATATTGGGAGAGACGGTCTTTAAAGAGGTAGCTAAATAAAAGTGAGGTAGGTCATCAGGGTAGGCCCTAATGCAATATGTCTGTGTCCTAACCGGAAGAGGAGATTAGGACACAGACATGTTCAGAGCATGTGAAGACACAGGGACAAGATGGCCATTTATGAGCTGAAGAGAAAGGCCTTAGAAAAAAACCAACCTCCAGAACTGTGAGAAAACTAATTTCTGATGTTTAAGTCCCCTCATCTCTGGTATTGTTGTGACAATAGAAGCCCTAGAAGACAATTACAGATGGATATTCAGACTTAATCTGCTGATAACCTGTTAGTTCCAGTTTTCTCTAGGGAATGCTGTTGCAAGCTCTCATGGTAATCAATACTTTCTCAGCACCCTCATGCTTTGTCCCCTGGCCCAGGTTTCTATTTTCTTAGAGTCTAGGCCTTAAGGAGCCTCATGCTCTGGGAAGAGGACAATCACCTGTGGACATTTCTCAACTACAAATACCCACCTCCCCCCACACCCCCCACCAAAAATGCCAATTCAGTAGGCCCGAGAAGGGTCAGGAACCCTTATTTTTTTTTTAAAGTTCTCCAGAGTGATTCTGATGCCCCAGAGTTGAGACCCACAGCTCTCCTGTTCTGTCCTAAATGGCAACGAACCCGCCATCCTGGTTGACTGGGCCTGGTATGAACGGTCAACATCCCTCTACTCTTTATCCTCAAAAAGACTGAACCTCTCTTTTAGGTGAGGCTTTTGGGGATGTGTATGGCCCACTTTTAGTGAAGAGATATCCTAAAAGTGTCTAGGGCAGACACGGGGCAGCCCTGGTTCAGGCGCCTCTTCTCCCCACAACTAGTCCCCCTGTTTGCAGGCTGATCTTTCGACCCCCCTAGAATTGCCCATATTCCAGATGTTGGAGAAAGAGGTGAATGTTTTTGCATAGACCAGCAAAAGGATAGTTGGCTGGGAGAGGGTGGAGCCAGACAGTGAGAAATAGTCGGGCTGACGTTGAATGACCTGGTTAATGGGCAAAAAGGGGTAATCAGAGTTGCCAGAAGAGGGTTGACCTTGAGCTCTACAGCAAGAACTGCATTTTTCCCTGCATCTCTAGTGCCTAGTAAAAAGTAGTGCAAATGAGTGAATGTGTGAAAGAATACCAGAATGAGAGAAGTTACCATGAGATCAAGTGTCCAGGAGTCCTTTCCGCCCCCACCTTACCCGAGGCCTCCTTGTTTAGCTCAGGGCTTAGAGTGAAAAGGGAGGCAAGGACATCCAAGAAAAGGAAGAGAGTGAGCACAGGATTATAAAATAACCTGATGTAACTATGTTTTGAACTCTACTGTCCAATAAGGCAGCCACTAAGCACATGTGGCTATTTAAATTTATTTTAAATTAATTAAAACTTAAAATTTAGAATTCAGTTCCTTAGTTATACTAGCCACACTTCAAGAACCCCCGAGGCAACCTGGGTTCACATCCCAACTTACAAGAAACAAAACATTCTGTCTCTTGCATGAGTCTGTTTGGAATTGGTTTCTGACACCAGTGATCAAGAGTCGTGAAAACTACAGACTGACCTAGAAAGACTTGCATTTTAGAGAGTGCTTTCATGATTCTGTGAAGGGAAGGCTTGAGAAGGCAGAGAATATAGTTGCGAAGAATTGCAATAGACAGAGAAAGAGCAGGTTAGGGTATGGAGCAGAACAGGGCCAGCAGGGGCAGAGGGAAGAACACAGGACCTGGATTCAGGAGGTGGGAAGATTAGACCTGTCTGACTGAATGTGCTGGGGGCTCAGGAAACAGCAGGGTGACTGCAGCTTTCTGGCCGAGGAGGCTGGGGATGAGGGTGCCATTGACTGAGGTGAACACCGTGTAGAGAGGTGTAGTGTGGGGGAAAGATAAACTCTTCTGAACGTGTTGAGTTCAAGGTGCCCTTTGAATGCCCAAGTAGACAGGCTTAGTAGGAATTTGAGTAAATAAATGAGATGATGAAGTGAAAGATCAGAGTTAAGAGCTGTAGGTCTGGGTGGTACCGTCTGGCTTTAGAGCCATGGGGGTGAATGAAGTGATTCATGGAGAGTGTGAATAGCAGAGGAACAGAGACTGAAATTGGAACTACGGGACAGTCATGTTCAAGGACTGTTTGAGAGAAGAGCTATAGATAGAGTAGACAGGGAAATAGGAGGCAGAGAGAGCATCATGAGGAGGAAGTATTAATTCAACTGCGTCAGAGGCAATGGAGAAGCCAGTCCAGTGAGGCTGGACAGGGGGTCTCCCAGGCCAGTGAGCAGGGTCTGTGTTGGAAGCAGGTCTTGCTGCTGAGTCTTGCTTTGAGGAGGCAATGTGGTGCCATGAAAATAGTGAGGGCTCCGAAATCAGATCCTACCTGTGCCCTGTGGTGCCGATGTGATATAGCACAAGAGTCTTAACCTCTCTGGACCTCATCTGCCAACTCCATAAAATGCAGATAATATCCCACTTACACAGGATTGTTGTGAGGCTTCAGGGAGATATTGACAGAGGACTGGCTCCAGCTCCTGGCACTGAGGGGCTCAGTGCATGTCGGCCTCCTTCCCTGCTCCCCGTCACCCCATATCAGCGCCTCCCTCTGACCTCACTCTTGTCTCTCCCTTCCAGTTGGAGACTGAGCAGGGCCACCTTAAGGTGCTTGAGCAGAGGCTGAATCTTAAGTCACCCTTTCACTCCTGGAAGACTTAAACTTACATCTTACAGGAGCATAAAGCAAAAAGAAAATGGGTGTAGGGCTCTTGTTGATTGAAGACAGACGACGCTGGCTCTTCAGGGTCCCCAGGCTGTAAATAATCTGTGACTCCAGAGGGTAAACTGAGAAAAGCAAATAGAGACCCAAAGTCCAGGGCCAAGACCAATGTTGCAGAACAGCAGGTCACAGGTGGCCTGTTGATGTGGAGACATGGACCGCTTTCTAAGGCAGAAGGCAGAGTCCTGGCAGAGAAATTGTGGAATTAAAATAGACTGTTTGCTCACAATAGGAATATTTCAGGGGCAGATGACTCTCCCTGACAGGATGCCTTTCCAATTTCTGTTCCATTCTCACAGGAGATTTAAGCTCCAGAGAAAATGAACTTGGGTGAATTTACTCACACACACACACACACACACTCACACTCACACTCACACATGCATGCACGTTCTCCACACTGTGAGTCACCCTCATTATGATCTGGCCTGTAGCTGAGGTAACCTCTCCTCACAGTGGTCCCATACTGAAGAGGCTTTCTGAGCCCTGCCTCACAGAAAGGGCAGAAGCAATGCAAGTTTACTCACATTTTCTTAATAGCATTTTTATTTGCAATAACCTCTTAAATGATATCCTATAAAAATGTAAATTATTTTCTCTGCTGTTACTTATAAGCAATATTATATAACAACAATAAAGGCATCTTAAAAATGGCCTAATTTCGCATTTTACTCCAAAATGTGGCCAGGGATAAAGGTCCCAGTGACTGTGGTGTCTGGAAATGTAGATTTTCAATTTGCAAGTATTGACGGTTTCTGAAGGAGTGATTTACTTGGTCAAGCTCAAAGAGAGGGAGACCACAGAAATTGGGATCTTGGATAGTTTTGCTCTTTTTGAAGATCTGAATTTTGAAAGATGTTATTCAAAGGTTATTGAACATATTTTTGTTCGGTGATTTGTATAAACTGGTTTAGTTAATCAATATAACTCATTTATATTAAAATGATGTTATTTCATTAGTTTCACACCAGTCCCTGGGAGGTCTGAAGAGTGGGGAATTTCATGTTCGTGCATGGAGACAGAAGCAGCTAAGAGCAAGGTGGGAATGGAAACAAAGACACAAACATTCCAGAAAAGTGCCTGAGGATGATGGAGATGGTGCCATAGCATCTGCAGGAGAGCATGTGGTCCCTTCCCAGAGTTCTGTGCTTCTCCCTGTGTAGTAATCCAGGAATTCAGCATTCAAAGGCAGCAGGTGATATCAGTGCCTTGACTGCTGGCACGCCCTCTTGCCCTCTGAGAATCTGGCTGTGATCCTTCTGCTTACACCTCAGAGAGTGCTCAGCTTGGACTGACTCTTAAGAGAACAGAAAGGCTGGCAATCTCTCCCCCCTTGTTTTGCCTGAAGCATCGGGGTGAGACTTTTGACTTGAAGAGTTAAGCTCAAACTTTGCCTTTCTTATAGGGTTAAACCATGTGTAACCATAGGAAAGTGGGCACAGAATTTTATCATTCCTTTTCCTTTTTTTTTTTCTTTTGACTCCCTGATGGCTCTGACAGTTGGGCTCTAAATTAAGTGTTTAACTTGAGCACCAGCAGATGGCGCCATTTATCATTTATTGACACCTGCGTACAAACGCTGGTGGTGGGGCTTCTTGCCTCTTTAATTTGGGTAGTATTACAAGTGTTTTCAACCGTTCATTATGCATGAGCCAAAATTCTATGAATGTGTAACATTTTCTCCTGTATTTCTCTTTTTTATAACATCATTTAAATTCCTTATTAATAATTTAAAAATGTTCTGGATTTTAATCACTTTTCTCATCACTAAAATATCTGACGAAGAGAGTTTTTTCCCCCCTGCTGAAGGTGAGCTAGAGGAAACCATCTGCAAGGAAGGAAGAAGTCTCACTCCTGACTCAAGCTCACAGCCTCCTCGCACATCACCTCATCTTTTCAGTTTAATTGAATAGTATTTATTTAATTAATAAAAATATCTGTCTAGGGCAGGTTTCAGAAATCCAAGGCTCAAATAGGCTGCCATTAATAAAACAAGTTTTTTTATATCCAAGTTTAATTATGGTGGTGTTTGTTTGATGGCTTGTTACTGTAAATAAAAGAGATAAAGGCAGCCCTTCACTGGAGTAGCTCGAGAGCTGTGAAATATGTACCTAATTAAAACTATTGGTGTAAGAGGCTAATAAAGTACATGTGCCTACTAGATGTCTTATTCTAATGAATCTCGGCTAATTTGCTTTGACTGATGAATTTCGGTGTTAGTGGTAGGGGCTGAATAATTATGAAATTTATCACAAGATACAAGGACTCATTAAGGATTACTCAGGTTGAGTTAGAGGAATGTTTTCTTTGTCAAGAACACAGGCCTTGACCAACATAATTATCACAATGCCACGGAGTCGCCAGATGCCAATGCCAACGCAAGCGAGTGTTCGAGGCCAGGAGGGGCTCATCTTTATGGGTGGGGGTGGGGTGGGATTGGAGGTGAGGGGAGACAGGAGATTGTCACCTCTGGAAGAAACACCTGTGTGGTACCCAGGCCTGAATTTTCAATAGAAGCCTTTGGTGTACACAGACCTCCTCATGGATGGTTCTACTGACAAAGACTGACTCCCTTCTCTGCCATTCGTGAAAAAAATTTTCCAACCCTTCATGAAGAAAAATGGATGAGGCTAGTATTTACTTAACAAGGACGCTGCTGCAGGAAGCCCATTCCACTTCCAATTCTTTTTTCACTGTTTTTAAGTTTAAGCTTCCTGCCTCTCCCAGCCTATTAATTCATCTGATTTCATTAACTCTTGGGTGGTAGAGCCCCAGATGGAGGCCATGTTTAGAGCCTATTTGACCAGTCTCACATAACCACTTGCAGAATGCCCAAGAGGTAAAAAATATCTGTTTACCTTGGACTGGACGTTCTAATTATTACAACGTGTGCTGCTGGCAACGCAGAGAAGAGCTGTCTTCCCAGTGACGGACTGGGCGTTCTGCTCCTCACCACCCAGCAACCAGAGCGGAAGGCCAGGACACAGCTAGACACCTTCCAGAGGAAAACTAGAAACAGAGGCAGCAGCACAGTTGTCTTCCTGCAGGCAGGCAGGACCCGAGCTGGAAGCCTGAGAGCAATGGATGCACAGCCACTGCGGGCTGACCTGCTTTCAACCTCTTCTTCTGGGGACCAGGCATAAGGGGGGAGGGGAGAGAGCAGAGACAGCAATGCTCCAGTGAGTGACACTTGATGACACCCCAGCTGGAAGCCTTGTCAAACACACGGAGACCTATTTACCCCCCTAGCCCAGGAGATGGTTGTTGCCAGTGTTAAAGTCAAGGGGGACTATACGAGGTCTCATGGGGACTTTGTGCCTCTGACCCTAAGGCAATTGCAGTGTGAGAGAGTTTCTCTTCTTGTTCACGTGTAAACAGAGAACTTTAAGCTCTAGCACATCAGATCAGATATATCAATATATATAAAATGTAATGCATACATAAATATGTGCTTCTAAATGTGATTTAAACTAAAACAAGTAGAAATTCAACTTCTAGGTGTTTTATGACCAAGGCTTTCAAATCAATTAACTCCTTGCTTTGTTTTTCTTTCCAAAAATAACTTAGACACAAACTTTTCCAATTTACTTTCCTTTGAAGAAAAATGCCAGGTACAACATTAAGTGAAATTTCAACCTTCATGCCAAAAGGCAAAACTTATTAGATAACTTATTGAATTTTAAAGTTATTGTTTTCTAACTCAGAAGGGCGTCACTTTTTCAGAAAAGAAAATATCTCTGTAACTCAGGACAAGGCAAAGAGTGATGAAAGTTGTAGCATTTCCCTCTTCCTTCTGACCCCTTTGCCTAAATAAAGTGATAATATTGTGATTGCTATTAAGTGCTTACTGTGTGCCAAGCACCGCACTTTGCAGCCTTTTGCCGTTCTCAAAACCACTCTGAGAGGGAGAAGCTGCCATTTTCATTTTACAGAAGGAGAAACTTGAGCACCCTCGCTCAGGAAGCTGAGGGCATTTGCTCCAGGCCCCAGCCAATCATGGATCAGTCTCCATCCCACATCTGACTGTCTTCCTAAACCCATGCGGTGCTGTCTTCCATGGAAATGTGCTCTGTGTTACCTTGGGAATCTTCTAGAACTTCATCGCAGCTTTTCCTTTCTTACCATGAGAGCAAAAAGGATCTATAGCTCTAGTACAAATCAATGCCAGATCTCCAAGTTCAAATGAGGGCAAGCAGGGTTCGTATCTATTTTGAAGGCTTTGCTCAAGTGACTGTTTATGGGAGGGCAGGAGGCTGGACATCAGATCGAAAACGGGCTGGGTGTTAGCTTTGGCGAGGCCACCATTTTTGATTTAGTTTTCCTTTTGCCTCCGATCCATTACCTGTAAAATGGGATTGGTTGAACAGTTCAAATGTCAAGGGGCGAAGACCCTCCACTGAGAGGCTTGAAATAAACCCCCTACTAGGTCCTCCTGCCACCTAAACCCTGCCTCTTCCTAAGTCGCGATGTATGTGTGCTGCTTTGTTGTTCGTGGTTTCCTGATTTATTTTTCAGACGAAAATTTGTGTGCTATAAGCCTCTCCGTGCACCATTTCTTAGGTTTTTAATTACAAAATGTAGTTTTGACTTATTAAATCATGTGTGAGGTAAATTCACCATAATAAAAGCCTTATTAATCCCCTACAATTAAGAATTTACAGTTCTTTCGCTGAACTGTTTATTGAATTTCCCAGGAGGGCACTTGCACAACTGATTGGGGAGGAACTTCTTAGCCTATAACCAGCACGCCAGCACAGTAGAAGTGAGAGTGTGATTTCAGAAATAACTTCGTCGGTGGAACCCCACTTCCTGTTTTGGAAACAGAGTGTCCTTGAGGCCTGATGACAATCCTGTGAGAGAGGCAGGTACTGTTGTCACCATTTTCTGGATGGTCAGACTGAAGCACAGAGGTGAGATGTCGATCAGTCAGGCTGCACGGCCACAGGTGGCAGAGCCAGGATCTGAACCAGGCCGTCTGGCTCTGAAACGCCTGCTTTGAACCAGCATCTACCCTGCCTTTTTCAATCATCATCGCATATAACATTCACTATGTCCCCAGCACTGTCCTATGATTTTATATACATATATACTAACTCATTTACTCTCAGAAAGCTCTATGAGGTTCCCTTTTTTTGGATGAGGAAACAGGCATAAAACAGTGAAGCAACTTACTTGAGGTTTCATAGCTGGTAAGTGGTAGAACCAGGACAAGAGTCCACACAGTGGTTTGCAGAGTGCCTGCTCTTCCCTCCTCAGGTGACACAGTCTCACCTGCCTCCTACCTCCCCGTCCCATCATAAAGTCCACCCTGGGAGCTTTAGCCATAGCAAATTTGCTCCCCTTCCTCTCTTCAACCCTACTATGCACTTTCAGGGCCCTGTGCTTCTTCTACTGCTGTTCTCTTGGCCTGTGGAGGTCTCTCAGGCTCTGGAGGCAGACAACCTTGGCTTTGGCTCTTGCCTGTGCTGCCCCTCAGCTGAGCTGCTCACACTCTCTGAGGCTCAGCTTCCTCATGTGTGAAGTGGGCTCCCTCTTCACGGTGCTGTGACGATTTGCTGGGGGCAATGCATGACCAAAACTGGTAAGCAATAAATGTTCAAAGAATGACAGACTTTTACACTTTTTATTCTCAAAGCCTAGCTCAGGTCCCTTCCATCTGCAAGTTCCGTCTGTGGACGGTGTCATCAGCTGGCCTCTGGCCCCTGAAGCCTCTGTGTATAGATCTCTACTTGGCACTGACCACTGCTTCCTTTGTGTCATGGTTACTTCCGTGTATCTGTCTCTTTGACCGGACTTTCAGGTTCTTAGGATCAGAGACTGTCTTATTCATCTCCACGTCTCCAGATGCAAGACAAGACCTTGTGCATACAAATTCTTAGACATCTTTTAGTAAGTTGATTTGCAAAACAATGTGGCAGAACTGTGGGCTCCATTAACCACATGCTACCTGCTCCAAGTTGATCTCTCAGGAAGGCTGGAGGTTACCCTGACTCTAGTGATTTAGAAGCAAATCCACATTGCCTAGGGCTTTGTCTGTTCCCAGTCTCTACCCTGCACCACTCACACCACCAATAGCTTTCCTAACTGAAAGCTCCCTTCCTCAATTGCAATGTGCCTTGAAGTCCCAAGGTTGGGCTGAGAGTGTCCTGTGAGTGATTGGAGTAGCAACTCTGTTGTTGACTGGGATGGTGGCAGATGCACCAAACTTGCTTCTCTACCAAGTCTTCTTCAAATGACCTTCCCTGAGGCCCAGACATTCTGACCTATAATTTTAGATTAAGATTCCAAAGTGTTCTAAATAGATGGAGGCATGGTATTCAAAGGGGGACCCCCCAAAACAGGAATTATCTTTTGGATGGTGGCCCCCTTATTGTACAGGCTACTCCTGGTAGGTGAGTGTTCTAGAAACCTATCTGTATCAATGTACCAGCTGGTGGTGTTGTGAGAGGCTGTGTTCAGCTTCAGTGAATTTTTTTTGAAGACTCTTTCAATGCGCTCACCCATTTCATGATGGGTGATTTATGAGCACACCTGCCCACACCGCGCTGAGTGTTGAGCAGTTTTTGAGCAAAAATGGCATGACCCCCATGCCCCGCCTATCCTTGTTACCCAGTCTCACCTGGAGCAACTTTTTTTTATTTCCCTGAATGAATAAAGTCCTCAAAGGGAAACATTTTGCTGCTTGGAAGAAGTGAAATGGCAGAAACACTAAAAGGCATCAAAACTGACAAGTTCAAAAACTGTTTTGAGCAGTGGAAAAAGTCTCAGTAGGTGCATTGCATCAAATGGAGAGTACTTTGAAGGTGACTGAAGTTTAAACATGTGAGAATAAATACAGTTTTTTTATAAATAAATTCCATTTTGGGAGTCCCCCCTTGTACATGGTCAGAGGCTCTATCCGTCATCCCAACACCACTCGGCACACCTTGTCTGGCAGCTTCACAGTGGAGAGCAAGGTCCAGAAGGACTGAATCCTGGAAGTAGCCTTTTATGATGAAGGTGTAGGTGTGGGTGAGGACTGTGTCAGCAAAAAGGGCCTGGACGTGATAGGAATGACACTGAGGGTCCTGGCTGAGGAGTAAGGGAATGAAAGACAGAGAAGATGGGTGGTGGGGAGGGATATCCCCAGGAGCCTTGACTATGCTCAGAGTAAACTCAGAGAAGGCCCATACTGGACTTTCTGGCTGGTGGCTGAAGGCCACACTGCAAAGGAAGAAACTTGATCCCTGCGTTGCTTCCGTTAAAGGGCAGAGAGGGAAAGAGGCAGAGCAGTGGTCCTGCCTTACCCATGAGGGGTATTTTCCAAGGCACCCTAGTGGATGCCTGAAACCATGAATAGTACCAAACATTATATGTACTAGGTTTTTTCGTTTAATTTATAAACTTGGCACAGTAAGAGATTAACAATAACTAATACTAAAATAAAGTAGTTATAATGATATACTGCAATAAAAGTTATGTAAATATGCTCTACCTCAATATCTTATTGTGCTTGAGGTGACAGAGCGCCTACGAGATGAGATGCAGCGAGGTAAATGATGTAATGTGATGTCGTGTTAGGCTACTTTAACAGGGTTACTTGAGCAGAAAGCCTGCAATACCATGGCAGTCGATCTGATAACCAAGACAGCTACTGACTAATGGGTAGGGAGTGTGGACAGCAGGAGACACTGGACAAAGGGATGTGTCACGGCCCTCGTGGGGCAGTGTGAGGTTTCATCACGCTACTCAGAACGGTGCACAGTTTAAAGCTTGTGAATTGTTTATTTCTGGAATTCCCATGGGATATTTTTGGTTCCTGGTTGACCATGGGTAACTATAATAGCAGAAAGCAAAACTGCGGGTAAGGGGAAACTGCTATCTTCTCCAGGGCTAAAATCTCTGACTCTGGGGCCACACGGAACCTGCTTCCCCTTCTGGCTCCGCTAAGAGTTCACTCGGTAACCCTGCACAGTTAGTTAACTCCTCCGCAGCTCGCTGTGTTCGTCTATAAAATGGAGACCTGAATAATAATGGGCACGAAGTTCCCAGGAGGGTTAAAGGAGATCCTGGGTGGTAAGCGCTCAACAAAAGACAGCCAGTCTTATGGGAGGCAGCCCCAGCTACTCCCAACACTCATGCCTGGGTTCCCTTGTGGAAAGTCCCAGACCAGTCAGAGGGGCATGATCAGGAGCAGGCAAGCCATGACTCTGGCCGGCAGAACTTTTCAGTGTTAGTGCTGGGAGGACCCGACCCGAAGTGTTATGTGGGGAGGGAATAGACCTAAAGAGGTTATTTGGCTTGGCCTAGCCATATAGCTCTGGCCATATAGCCGAAGAAGTACCAGAGTTAGGCTTCTAACCGGCCCCCTTGTGGCTCATGCCCAGTGCCTTATAGGCCAGGGGAACAGGGAGCAGCAGGCTTTGGGAGGAAGGGCTGGGCCACCTTCCAGCCCATGGCAATCAGCATGCTCAGAACAATGGCCAACAATTCCATGCTCCAGAGAGGTAGGAGGAGGCCCTTGGATCACATGTTATTTCCAGGTTGGCTCTCTTGGATGAGGACAGTTCCTAGGTACTTAGTGAACTTAGCCCATTTTTTTCTTTTTGACCCTCATTTCCTAATGTTGGTGCTTTCCTTGTTTTCTTCTGAGGCTGGGCTTAGTCCTTCCCCAATATTCCTCTGCCCTCCCTGGTTCCTGTCAGGAATAGGCAGTGATTGAAATTATTGATTCAACCTATTTGTCCTCCTGCTGTGATGCATCTTGTCTGGGTCATGAATTCCAGGGCAGTCCACTGGCTTCCTCGGTTGGGTGCTAAGGGCGATTGGAAATGTAGAGCCTCCTGGGGAGTCATCATTGAAGACCTGGGACTGGACTGGCAGTGAACTCAGTTCCTTAGTCTGGCTGCTGTTACCGAATCCAGGGAAGTGGTGACATGCAGGAGAGCTTCTTCGAAGGCAGGGCCGTTCACTTGGTCCACTGCAGATGAGGCAGCCTTGACTCTCAAGCTCCAAGTCCAAAGTTCCTCCAAACCTGTATTGTGAACTAATTCAAGAAATCTCTTCGGAAATACTTTTTTCCTATAGTACAGAATAATTTGGAACTCCAAGAATCAAGACATTGCTGTTTCTTAAGTGATAATAAAAGCATCATCTTGGGGGCAATTTTGACTGGACGTATTGTAAATGCCTTCCTCTTTTACTACATCTCTTAAGTTCTCCAGCCCGCCCTCATTTATTTCCCAGGGACTCTGTGCAGCTGAAGTAATGTGCATGAATATTGCGTAACATTCTATGGACGGATACAATACTGTAGAAATAATTTAATTGACAACCTGTAATGAAAAGAGCCCTGGGTAAGTTGCTTGGGTTGCAATTTCTCTCTATATTTTTACATTGCCGGGGATAGTGCGGTTGACGTGAATAGGCCAGTATTGATTTCATTTAAAATTTCCAACATCTGAATGATGTGAGCAGTGATCTGTGGGAAGATACTGCAGAGTTGTCGGCATATCCCCTGCTAACAAAATACCATTTTAAAAGGATTTTTCTATTAGCATTCACAAAGAGAGGAGAGAATGAAAAGGGTTATGAGAATGTTAAGATTTTTCACTGACCAAGGAAATATGAAGTCCCTGTCTTCATTTTACTCTTAATTAATTGAGTTATTGGAGCTTATATAATCCTCTGTTAAATACCTGAAAGAAAGTAGGCAGAGACCTTGAGGTGTTGTATAGAACACTTTGTTTTCTGAAGGTATGACTTCAATGAGCCTACGACAAAGTCCCCGAAGGCCCAGAGACTCCCCCTAGAAACAGATTTCAATTGCAGCAGCGACTCCTCACTGCTGCCCCCTTACTGAGTTCCAGTTCGGTGGTTGTAAGTTTCCACCCTTGAACAACAAGAGCACAAATTAGGTTTTCAAACTTCCAAAGATGCAGTTTCTCATGGTGCCGGAGTCCACCAGATGGAGAGAAAAGGCTGAGGGGAGACAGATGTTGGGCAGGGGGCCCGAGCAGCCCTTTTAATAGCAGATCTGGGGACACTGATTGGGTTCCATTCCAGGGAGAGAAGGGTCGAGATGCTCTGTTTGCTCACCTTGGAGACAGATTTCTGGTGTAAACGTGGGCAGTATTGTAAGGTGGCAGCTCTTGCCTTCATCTCTTTGTTGGTCTGAAAGGTAACAAGGACAGGCAGAGGGACAGTGCTGGAGGTGAATGGTCATCAAAATCCATGAAGTAGCACAAAGCAGCCTCTCAAGCAGCTTCAGCCTTCCCGCCTTTCCAATGATGGCCTAACTTCTGCTCTGGTGTAACAAAGAGATTGGAAGGGAAAACACAGGGAGAGAGCTTTCCAGAATCACCGGCGATGTCACCCTTGCTGAAGATTCTTCCACCACAATGGGCTTCTCCGGGTTGCAGGACACCCTTGCCTGTCCCGCCAAATGGAGGGGTGACTATCAACCTTGAGGGGGAGGCTGATGGAAGAAACCAGCCAGTGCACACTGGGAAATGGAAGAAGAGCCCACTGGGCGATGATTTGAAGTGGATAAACTAACGCTCCTGGCCTCAGTTCTGGCGCTAACACAGGAGAGGGGCAGAGTAGAGACAAGGTTGGAGAGGAAGGCATGGCATGGGTTCTGTGCTTCACCCCAAAGACAACGGGAAGGTATGAAATGTTTTAAATCAACAGACACACGTTGTTCTCAAATACACCCAGATGTGTCCACTAAAAGCAGTGTCAATATTTTTATTGACATTTTTAGTACTTAATCTAGATTGTAAAACTATATATCATTTCCATGGAACTCAATAAAGCTATTTTCATTTTGAGTAGGAAAAAAATTGTGTAAACTTTTTAAAAAAAGTGAGTTGGTTTCTCATCACTGACAAAGACTTTCAAAGGACCCAGTCCACTCTGGCAGATCCTGGCCAGGCCGGTGGCCAGGCCGCGGGTCCTCCTTCCAGGACTCTGCTCTGTGCTAGTGTTGACTGTCCTCCCACCTGAGTCACACGGTGGGTGACAGAGGCAACAGTTCTACCACTAAGCCTCCATAGGAAGCCTTCCACCAAACTCACACCAAAAACTCACACTTTGGAATGAGGCCACCCCACGGAACCATGGCCCGCCACAGGTGTCTCACACGGCAACCTGTTAGCCGGCCTGATGTTGCCATTGTCCAGGTCAAAGTTGTGGCTGCCCACTACCTCCAGTTAGCCCCTGAAAGTGCCCGTAGGTTCTTGTTTAAAGCTGAGGTGGGTGAGATGGTGTTGTATGATTTTATATTCGGGGACCCAGGAATTCTTCCTGGTTGGCCACTTGGCCTCATTCTCAGGAGAGACAGAGAATGAGAAAAAAAGAGGAAATGAAACAGGAACTTACACTTTATTACAAACTAGCACTGTGGCCTCTAGCCCTAGTACAGAGAATATGGAATTTTGAGCTGGACCACACAAAAGCCCCTCCAATCTGTCTAGGTCCAAATAGCATTACACTGCAGCTGGGTCGGAGTTTTGCTCTTTCCTTCCCCAGTCCCAGGTTGCTGTTTGGGAGCTCACTGTTATGATGCTACAAGTGTTGGTCCGCTGCACATTGGACAATAATGAGGGGACGAGAGAAGCAAGGCAAGTTTGTTCTCAGAGCATAGCAGGGAGTTAGCTCACCTTGTCCTGGGTGTTCGCTGCGGGCCTGGAAGCCCCATGGGAAGCAGAGAGAGGGAGGAAGGAAGAGTGAGAGAAGGGGTTGCCACACGTGTACAGCACACCCTGTCCCACTGCTGGAGAATGCAAGATCGTACCCAAATGCCTGAATTGTTTTAACCTCTTGAAACCAGAAAAATAAGATCAATACTCTGTATCTGACTCTTCAGTTTTGTGCTCCTGTCCTTGATACAACCCACATGCTGTCGTCATCTCCCTAGTCCCATGTCCATATTGGCCAGGACGGGTTACCTGTGTGCCCTAAAAGTGGGACAGTGTATCTGAGGTGATTTGGGGTGGTTCGTGGACATAGGCATTAAAGCTTTTCATTTCTTAAGAAAATTATGCCATTTAAAATTCTCTTTCGGTCTTCCTTATTAATTCAGCAGATTGTCTCGATTGGTGCTGTGTCTTTAACAACTTTTTAATAATTTAGTTAGTTATTCTTTTAAAGAGGACAGACCTCGTCCTCAGAGCCTTCAATTGACCATGGTATATAGCAATAATTTAATAACATGTTTTCATTTTTATTTATTTATAATTCCTTTTGTTTAAGGTGACTCATTGTTTCTTATGTTACTAGTGATAGCCAAGAGTTATACAATACTTACCAGGGGCCAGGAGCTGTTTTAAGTGTTTAATGGATATTGATTGACCCATCTAATCCTAGAATCCACCCTATGAGATAGAGCTGTTATTATCCCCATTTCACACATGCAGAAACAGAGGCAGAGAGAGTATAAATAGCTTGCCCAAGTTTACCCAGTTAGTGGCGAAGCCAGGATTCCAATCCTGACAGTTTGGCTCAAGAGGATGTGGGGCGGGGTGGGGGTTAATCTCATGCCATCCTGACCCCTTTACTCAAGAGCCACGTATGACTTGTGCTGAGTGCCTCACTGCGTTACCTCACTCGGGCAGGATGCACTGTAGGCAGAGGCCAGGCTCTGATCTAATCCAGCTTGGCCACATTCCAGCCGTAAGACCACAATAGTCGAATCGTTCTCTATCTGCATTCCTGTCTACTC
The DNA here is from genome assembly GCA_007922815.1 of Macrotus californicus. Lineage (NCBI taxonomy): Eukaryota > Metazoa > Chordata > Mammalia > Chiroptera > Phyllostomidae > Macrotus > Macrotus californicus. The sequence goes on along the minus strand of VMDR010001266.1, from coordinate 63,815 downwards.
ATCTTTAACGTGGAGGCTAATAATACTGTCTGTCTTACTGGGCTGTATTGGAGAGGTGAGTGCCACTTTGACAAATGACAGAATATTAGGCAGATCTTCTAAACAGAAGAAATTACATGGTCTCTGCAGACAGAGGACCCAATCGCATGTGGTGTCCTTCACTTACTATTGTGAGACACTGAGTAGGGGTGGGGTCCCCTTTAGAAGTCTCCCTTGTCCTATCTGTGAAACAGGAATTAAAATAGTACTGATCTCAAAGAGGTTTATTCTACATGCTACTCAAGAACTTCAGGTTAGTGAACTGTCTCCTTGAATTAATTATTTTCAGAGGTGAAACTGAATGGTGTCAATGTTACTAATTTTGAAAATCTCAACATTTAAAAAAAATATTTTAAAAGAATTTTTCAAATTAAAAATGTAATTCATTTTTCACAGAAAAGCACTAAATATGGTTAATGAAAATAAGATCTCTCATTAACATCTAGATCCATATTCTTTCTGACACACACACACACACACACTATATTTTTAAAAACAAAACTTAGATCATATCAAAATACTGTTTTTAAATTTCCCTTTCCACTGAAATCAACTCTATTTGTTCTTATCTTGGTCTGTGTCTCCTTCCGAGAGGCAAACTTGCATGTATCTGATGTGGAGACACTGAGGTTTAAAATGGTAGCGTCTAGCTTCCCTACTTCGGAAGATTTTAAATGAAAGGTCTTATGATAGCTGTCAAGAGCCATTAGTGTAACAAGATATCACTCCAAAGTCAGGGAAAAAAGTCCTTTTGTCTATATGGAGTTTGATCCCTTTGTATATTTGGGGCCTCATCAAAGAAGAGGTTTGAGAGAGTCTTGCTTGTTTTCCACATGAAACTCAGAAAATTGCTTGATTTAAAACGCAACTCCTCTCCTGTTTTCCATTTGTCATTTCTGAAATATATTTTTCTAAAGTGTTAAAACTAATGGAGTAACACGCTGCAATGTAGCCATAATATTTTAGGCAGACAAAAATGCATCCTGGTAGAAAAACGGAGACATAGCTACAGTCAGTGATGATGAAAAAGAGGGATAGATGTTGCTTCTGATCTCAATCAATCTGATCTTATCTAATTTAAAAAGTTAAGTAGTTTTGAATTTTGTAATTGTTCTAATGGGGAACCAGCAGAGACATTATGTTATTTTAAGCATGTTCTGTTATGACCATAGCATGGGCCTTTAAAGATTTTTTTTATGTCTTCTATTTTGGAAGTTTTTCACGTATTTGAAGTCTAGCCTGGTGGCCAAACCCTAGTGTTCTGCGGCTCTTTGGAAACACGGGCTCACCTCCTGCTCCTGGTACCCTACTCCCTGCGGCTTTAATTAATACTGTACAATAAAATTCCGACTCTCCAGCCAAACCACCATCGGCTGTAATCTTGTCAGTTCTCATACGCCAAACAGAAACGCACACTTTTTCTTGTTGTTGTTCAATCACCTGCATCTGCTATTTAATTTCCAGAGGAACCTCATCTGGCTGTTCTGCGTGCCTCTTTCCTCCCTTCTGTTTATTTATTTGCCTTTTGTATGTTTTTTCCAAAGAAAACCATAGGTAACGAGCTCTCACACTCTACGACGGAAGATTCTAATGGCAGATGCCTCAGTGCATGACAACCCAAATACCCTTGCCCAATTTGTGACAGAAGAGGGAGGGCGAATTCAAAATGCTGCCCTGGCACAACAGAAAGGGTCTTTGCCTTTATTTAACTAGAGCAACAGTGGAGAACGAGGCTCACGGAGCAGGTTGCATTGCTTCAAAGTGTCGGGGTTGAATTTTAATGCTGTTGCTTCCCTTGAAGTGTGCAAAAGATTGTGTTTCACGGACTGCTGCATTTGGCAATGGCCTCTGTTTAAAGACCAAAGCAACAAGCATCGTCCTGTGCGGGTGCCCCTTCTTATGGACCACATCTGTACCCACCTGTCTTTTTTTAATGGCATTAGAACCTCCTGGTGCTGGTGGAAGTGAGACTAAAGCATGCATCAAATCTACCCCCTCACCATAACCATCACTCAAAACTTCAGACCCAAGTCCTGCTCACAGAGGGCCCTAACTTCACCCACACAGCCAGCAGCACCCTCCAAATCAAAAGCCACAAGGCTTATTATGTGCCCCTTCTGCTGTTGATATAATAGCGTATCGTTTCTTAATACCCTGCAAACATTTTTGGTACTTTAGTCGTAGGATTTTTTTTTCTTTTTCCTTTTTTTTTTGTATTACTAAATACAAATTATGCGTATTTGGCAAAGTAATGGAAAGAGAATGTACTCTTAGAGCTAGCAGAGTAAAATTGCTGTTGAAAACCTTTGGTTCCAAATTCTCTGACTTCCATGTGAATGGAATTTCAACTCTAATGCAGCATTAATGGGGTTTTGCTCTGAATAGCCTTTTGGGGTTTGATTTGCCTTTTAGAAAAGCTGGTGTTTGACTGCATGTTCAAACACGACATGTATTCTTATGAGCGATGTGAGATTCAAATAAACACAACGAGTGCGTTCATTTTGATGACCTCCCCATCACACATTCAAATAAACACAAATGTTCTCAAATGTATAAAAGCAGCTGTGTTTATGTCAACGTGCAAAGCACCAGATATATACATTCGGATTCACTCGTCTATCTGGAACCATGTACCTCCGCTCATCGTTAAAAATTTAGTGGAAAATCATGCATGGGGCATGTGTAATGTGCAATTTTCAAGCATACACACATCTCCAAACAAATTTTCTTCAAGCATGTTACTGACATTTGTTCTAATTGAGGATGAAGCATGGAGAAACTTTGAAGTTTTTGAAAACAAAACAAAGCAAAATGCAAGTTGCTACCAGAGGGCACTAGTGCATCTGAAATATTCTGGCAGCATGGTAAGTCACCTTCGCTGACACTCAGAACAACCTTCTCTGCCTTTCGTTCCTGTTCCTTCCCTCTCTTTTCTCTTTCCTCCTCTCCTTTCCTTTCTTCTCCTGGCCTCTCTCTTTTTTCTTTCTCCCTTCGGTTTGGCCAAACCACGCGAAATTCTTTTGTTACTCCCTCTCTTCTCCCCTCCCTTTCTTTTTTGGTTCCTTCTTTCCAAGCAAAGCCATGCAAAATGCCAGCTCGAGAGTTAGGTTTTTTCCTTGTTTGCTTGAAATTTCATAAACGTGAGACATGACAAATCTATTCTTCAGAACCTCAGCTGGAACAGCTCAGGCATTAATGCCGGGCTAAGCTGTACTTTCTGTGTAAGAAGCAACTTCAGCTTTGTGTGTCAGACTAAAACAACACTGGCATCTCATGTTTCTTCAAATAGAAGAGCAGTCTGCAGGTCTCCAGGAAGATCCCCAGCCTCCATTTTGCTGGCAGACAATAGTAAATAGAATAAAACTAACACTTAAAGTGGATTCAGATCCACCCATGTGCCAGAGACTGTTCTAAACACTTCGAATGTTTTATCTTATTTAATTCTCGACCACCTTCTGAGGCGGGTACTGTCACCATCCTCATTTTACTCCAGGGAGGGCAAAGAAGTAGCTTTTTCAAGGTCGCAAAATCAGTAGGTAGTAGAACCACATGGGGGTGCAGGATTTGGACCTCCTGGTTTTTAACAGAAGCTGTAAATCTAAGTATTTACAAGTAATATCCCGATTTTTAAATGTTAGCAGAAAATTAAAATTTTTAAGAAACTCTGTCAGCGAAACAAAATGCATCTGGTAGCTGGATTAGCCCTGAGCTGCCAGTTTGCCTGCTTTCTTCTAAGGCACTGTCTCCAGTTTTCCAGTGTTAGAAAACCGAACATCAATAACTAATCAGATGAGCGGAAAGAAAGGATTTGGAGGCAGTGAACTCATATTCATATCTGAATTCTACCAATTCCCAGCTAAATAACCTTGAGCGAGTCATTTCCCTTCCCTGAGCTTCAGTTTCCTCACCTGCGAAACAGATAATTCTGGCTTTAGGGGAAGCATTAAGAGAATCACACAATCCTCATAGCTTTTATGGAATATTTATATGGGACATTTTGCAAACTCTAAGCATTATATAATGAAAAACTAATGTTATTTTTCTTATCATCTCCTTACATCCGAACATGAAGACAAGCGTATGCACATTTCCTTAGTGTCGGGCATTGGGCCAGCACACTGACCTGCAGAGTTCTCACCCAAACAGCATTTTGTAGATGAGGGCCCTGAGCCTCAGAGAGGTTATGGGAACTGACCAAGGGTGTAGTCACGTCTGTTTGACTCCCAAATCCATGATGGTTTTTGCCTCTCATTGATAGCACATAATATATGAAGCTTTTACTAGGCATTCCACTTTTAGTGGGAACCAGTTTAAAAGACGCTTATAAGAATTGTCAAAATGACGGCTTAGGGTCCTGGTAGAATTACATGTACGGTCCTCAGCTATTGATGAGGAATGGAAGATGCACACCATCCAGGGCACACAGGCAGGAAAAGGGGGGCGCTGAGCCATCTCTGTGTGCTGGGCACAGAGATGCGGGGATCCTGAGAAGCAAAAGGAGAGCTCTGACTGTCTGCCACTCCCTCTCTCTTTCCTTTTGGGCTCAGGCCTCCCTGGGGCCAGCTTCTGCTCTGCTCTCTGCCTCGCATGCAACTGAGCTGTGGAGGCCTGTGTTGCTGGACCCGAGCTCGGCACTCAGACTAGTTGTGCATTTACTAGCACTACAGAGCTTGCTGGCCCACAGATAGAAATCACATCAGCACATGCTGGCTTCATCCATCTGAGAACGATATTCGGACCCATTCCTGCCTTGTCCCTTTGTATTATTTCTCAGTTGGTTCAGAACTCAGGCAAGGAAAAGGGGTGTTATCTTGTGGTCCCCTTAAGTCCCAATACAAGAATGAGAGGATGGGAGAAAGAGCGAGCTACCTCTCTTCACCTTTGGGTATCTCTTGCCTTGGTAATCCACCTTCCAGACCACCTCTAAATGAGTGAAAAATCTCCTCTTGACCCCAGAAACTTTAAGACTAAACAGATCCATTTCTTTAAGGCCTGGCGAGACAGCTCTATGTGCAAGCCCAGCTGTCTATAGCAACCTGTAGAAAGTGATTTGGCTCTTTGTAAAAGTCATTTAGCTGGGGGCGTCTCCTTTAGGGTGGGACCTTTACAGTCTGTGGGCTCTTTTCATGGAGTTCAGTGACCTGTCGGGGTGGGGCAGGTCCTTTAAAGCTAATTTCTGTTAAAGCTCTAATTCTAATTCTCTTCCAGTCATTAAAGAGCAGAGAAATGTAACATGGCTGGTGTAACAAATACCAAGCCCTGTGGAGTTATAGGATGGATGGTTTCCCGAGAAGATTCAACAGTAGTAACGATAACAATAATCAATACAAATTAGAGACACACTTCTGTTCTAATGCACTCAGTGAGCAGGTCTCTCGTCCTCAAATAAGTCTAAAAGAGGACTGTGTCCACCTAACCGGCTCGAGGGCTGTGACGAAGAAGGGGTGTGTGTGTGCATGTGCATGTGTGCGTGTGAGGGGGTGTGTGTTCCCTATTCTCTTAGGGATTCTATAGCTTCCTTCATTCTTCGCCTCTCTCATATTACAGAAAGAAGGTAATTTTTCCTGGCCATTTACTAAAGCTCATTAAAGACTGGAGAGAACAAACAATGCTACTCCTCAGAGACTACCATTCAAAGTCACTCTGCAATTCTCTGTTCTAATACTTGAGACAAATTAATTATTCCTTAGTGAAAAGTGTATAATTCCTATCCTTCATATTTGGGGGTGGGGAGTCATAATGGGAAGTTTATATCTGAGTGCAAAGCTGTCTGTGCTGAAGGAAAATGAGAAAAAAATGTGTGTTCTGAGAGGAGTAAAAGCAATTATTCTAATAATAATTCTAAGAATATTAATGTCTTTTAAAAGTAGATTGACTTCAAATAAACACAGAAGTTGAAGCAATGGGAGGCCGGCTTGTTTATTAATCATCGCAAATACGCATTCTTCTAAATGAACAACTGCACGGCCAACTTGGCCGGCACATATTAAATTTAGTTAGACAGCAACTTGCAAATGTCCCAAAACTTTGGTAACCAGAGACTAATTTGTTGAACACACTTAGAATGTTATATTGATGTAAAGTCCCACATATTAAACTTCAAAGAGCAAAGCTCTTGAGAGTTCCTCATTGTAAAGGCTACATGCTGGAAATGAGATGGAGACAAGTCTCATTCTCTGTTCTCCTGTTTTGTTTTGTTTTGAAATCCACGGCAGGCTCCAGGCCCTGGCCCTCATCCTCAGTGCTGCGTTTGGTCATCTGCAGAGCAGCCAGTATCTAGCTGTGGGGACTGGAAGGCGATGGTTAAGAAAGGCCTAGTGTTTCCCTTTCATCTCTATTAATTAATCCTGGCTCCATTGGCCCAGAGTACGCTGCTGTTGACATCACCTTTTCCTTACACTTTAAAGAGTCCCAAGAGAGACCGACTGCAGAACAAAACTGGACAAAGAGTACATTTGGTAACCATTTTATTTCTCAATTACCAACCTAAACGTATGGAAAAGATTTGCGCGCTATCCGATTTACACAACAATTATGCTTCAAAAGTTTAGAAATAAATAACTTTTTTCTTGGACTCATTAGTTCGTCTACCAATTGTAATTGGTGTCAACTAATGAGTTCGTTCCATAGCTTGCCCTTAATTACTGATAAAAGCTAAATTGCAACTCTAGCCAATCAGAAACTAGTTTATTCATGAGAGTATAGTATTCTTTTAAAAGCTCTATTTGTTCTAATAAGTGGTTTTGTGTTTGGCTGAAACCTTCCATAAGACCCCTTAACATAAGCAAAGGACTCTTAATAACCATATACAGTGAAGGAACATCATTACTGCCCTCATTCGAATAGATGAAACAAAAAGAACATTTTATAAATTTCAAATGTATACATCACGATTTAACCAAACCCTGAAATCCCATCCATCTGGTGGGAAATAGATATTAGTACCCTTAAAGACTGATATTGAGAATTTGTTTCCTCCTCCAATGTCAAATATTTTTTTCAAAGTACCCCCAGCCTTCTGCAACAGGCGGTTAGAAATAGGAGAAACCCAATAGTCACGGGGCATGTTAAATCCTAACGGTATAAACAAGGTTTGACTCAGGCCAGATCCCACGTTAAAAACGATAGGCATTCTGGAAACAAGAGTGCCGAGAGACAGTGCGTGCTGGAATCAAGCCACCAGGGAGCCTCGCAACTGCAAAAGCCTAATCACAGAACCCTCATCTTAGAGACAGCCCTCTTGGCTGTTGTTTACCGAAAACAAGACAAGCTTCTTCAGGATTACTAGAAATTCTGAAGGTTGGTTCCTACGTTTTTAATAATAATGGGATGCTTGTGGCTGCAGTGATCAGAAATCTCAGTTAAAGTGGGGAGAATAACAGGGGCATTTGTTTCCTCACACGACAAGATGTTAGAGATCAGAAGTTTCTGGTTTGATTGGCTCAGGCACCCACCAACATTCTAGACACACGTTCTTATTTTCTTTCCATTCCCTGTGCCTCAGAGTATTGGTGACTCATTTGATGGTCACGAGACAGCTCAGGCAGGTCCAGGTATCTCAACCTCAAATAGCATCTAAAGTCAGAAGAGATGCAGCTCTCTCTTCCACCACTTTTTTTTTTTTTTTAAGAGCAAGGATAGCTTCTTCCAAAATACCGAAGCTAACCTCTTCTAACATGTTACTGGCCAGAGCTGGGTCACAAACCCACTCCTAAACCCATCACTGGCAAGAGCTATCTCAGGTTTAGACCAATCACAGTTCATCTCAGAGGCTGTGGGGAGGGTCCTAGGTTTCTATAAAGTGCTTGGCACCTGGATACCTGAAAAAATTTCACTTTTTCATTGTTGTTCAGTGAATGAGGGGAGAAAGTGGATAGCAGTGAATGATTTGTTGTCAAGGTAAACAACAGCATCTGTTAAGCACTTAAAGAGATTATTATTATAAGGTAACCATTCTGAATGACTTCCAGGCAAAAGTGAAGTGTGAATGAAAACATGAATCTAGAAGAGAAAGTTGAGCATGGGGTGCAGTCTGTTGTAACCCTCATATTGCCCCTCGATAAAGGGGGGCACATCCTGGCATTGGGAGGAGGTGTAGACAGCCAGTGTTGAGGCGGGGGGAGTGCAACCTGGGGCCAGGGCTGTCTCTGCCCCTAACTGGCTGGGTGATGTCTACTGCATCCTGGACCTGAGCGCCCCTCACTGACCTCCCTGTGAGATGTTGGGATGGGACCAGATGATCCCTAATAGCTCTTCTCACTTTGGAATTGATAGACCTTCACTTTCTCATGGCCAGCTGGTACATCTCCCCTGTCTCTTCTCTCCAGCGGATACAAATGACATGCCAAAATTCTCTTCCTGCCTTTAAATATTTCTTATCTGTTAACTCTTTCTCCTCAGACTAGATTAGAAGAGCCCCAGGGGCAAGAGACCTCCACTAACTCATGCGTAGTAGTTTCCTTATTGGTTGTGCTCCAGCATCTTTTGGTGTCCAGATTTTCTTAGAGACAAAGCAGCATTCCTAGGTAGAAGTAGTGCATGTCCAGTTGTTTGGTAGTAGCAGTGGTAGGAGGGGGCCAGGCCTCGGTCCCACAGGCCGAATGTCTGTGAAGAGGGCAGCACACCCTGCTTCTCAGCACCAACTGCGTTCGGTAAGTACAATCGCTGTTTGTGGTGGCAGAGAGAGGAAGTGAGCGAGGCAGTCCCTATAACCTGCCTCGGTCTTCAAGACAAATGACAATGGAATGTTTAAGGAACTTTATAAAATCTAGTGAGGGCATTTTTTATATGAGAGTGAAGAAGAAGAAGCTGAGGGACACAGAAATTTCAGGTTCATGTGGGTAATTCTCTTGGACAGATTTTGAAAAAAATCTCTAACATTTTTCCTTAAAACTTAGTCAGTGGTAACTTTTTAGCTCTTACGTGTTTACTTTTGACAACAGAGGTTGTCAAGCAGGTAGGTGACTCTAGTATTTTAGAGGGAAAAAAATTCATGCAGTTGATTCCTTTTTCACTTGGCAGCATCTTTATTTAGTTTTAGAAGACTTTGGCATGTAGAACTACTTAAAGATGGGAGTGATTATTTTGCAATTAAAAGTATACAAATGCTTGACTATCAGTTTGGCACATGATCAGTGGCAACAGCAAGAAGAGCACCAGATCACTTTACCACATGTGCCAAATGCAGTACCAGCTCTAACTGTGATGAGGTGTGGAATTTTTATGGAAAAATAAAAAGCATTATGGCAGACACTGTTTATGGCCCGGACAATAACCATCTCCCTGCTCCTACTTCTCTGCTAATCTATTCCTGATTTTCAAGCCAGAGATCAATTGATTTCAGGCAAGGTGTGTCTTTCCCCAGCCCAGGGATTTAACTGTGATTGGTCTAGGGCTGAACATAAGCCCTTGTTTTAGCCAATGAGACATAGCGGGCAGGAAGTTCACTGGACACTCTTTTCCCCAATAAAGCTATCTTGCCAAACCAGTGATCTATTTTCAGTCATTACCTTAACAGCATCCTCCTTTGGAACATCTATTCATAGGACCTCTGGTTTTCCTCCCACTTTTTGCCCTCCGCTTTTCAGGCTCCAGACTGGTCTCCCTCCTGTACGTGACCTCTAATGTTGGGGCACCCTAGGGCTCAATCATTGATCCTTTCTGTATCAAAACTTACTCTATATGGTCTCATTCATGGTTTTAATAGCTTATTATAGGAGTACTTCCAAATACCTTTCTACAGCTCAGACTTCTCCCATAAGCTTCAGACTTAAATATCTGACTAACTTCTCAACTTTACTGCATGAGTGTTAAATGAAAATCTCTTCCTATATTATTATATTTAGATCCAAAGAGAATTTTGATTTAGCCCATGACCCTGCTTCTTTCCCAGCTTTCCCCATTTCAGGAAAGGACAACTTACCTTTCTAGCTCTTGCCAGAAAACTAGAGATCATCCTTACATTGTTCCCTTTGTGCAAATCCTCACACAATGCATCAGCTTAACACGACCTGGAAAATAAGTCTGGAATCTCTCTCTTCTCACCACAGTCACCGTTCACCACGCCAACTTGATCTTTCACCGCAGCAATTTCTTTACTGTTCTCTCTCTTCTACGTTGGAGCCTTGTGTCAGGTGGAGTTGATTTTGACTCTATGTTTGAAAAATTAATAGTGGTCTAAACAAGGTAAGGTTACTTCTCACATAAGTTTGGAAGTAACTCTTCCAGCTTCCAGCATGGTTTCAGCAACTTCATAGTGTCATCAGGAGCCTACTTCTCACCAGAGCTTCTATCTTTGTGCTCCATCAACTCAGTAAAAAGCCTTTATCCTGATATACCATTTCCATCCTCAAGATATTCCCATGGTGAAACTTTAGCCATTGGGTCCACATTTCAGGTCCAAGGAAGGAGGAAAAATGGAGAGCAAAAAATGGGTCCTGCCCAACTGAATCAGCTCTTTTTAAGCACTTTCCTAAAAGTCCTGTCTACACTTCCCCATACTTATTATTTATTGGCCACAGCTTAGTCACATGGTCAATGAGCTGCAAGGGAAGTTTGAGAAATACAGTTTATTCTAGGCAGCAATAGGCACAACTTAATTCGGAGTTCTGCTCCTAAGAGAAAGGAGAGGATGTATTCCAGGGTTAGCTTGTAGCAATTTTGCCACACATCTCTTTCATCGAATCTTCCCCAAGGGCCAGCCAATTTTTAAAAAATCTGATTACGACCTCACTTTGCTTAACACTCTCCAATAGCTTCCCGTTGGGCTCAGATCAAAGTCGAATGGCTCTGCCTCTCTCCCCAACGTCATCTGCTACACATTCTGTCCCTATCACTCCATTCTAGCAATGCCAGCTTACGGCGGGGAAGCCAGGCTTATTCCTACCCTGGAGCCTTTGTGTTTGCTGTTTCTGCTGCTTCAAATGTGCTTCCTTCAAATCTGACGACTCAGAACCTGACTTCGTCCAGGTACAGTCTTGCCCGGTTTCCTGATGCCACTCTATGAAATGACGACGCAGAGCTGTGATCAGACTTCTGAAAGCCCAGAAAACCTTGCTGATTGAATATCTGCCAGGATAACATTCAACACAACCCACAGTAAATGCAGTCTAAGTGTGCTTCTGTGTGAGTGAAATTATGCCGTAAGTGCCAAGTTAATCAAGTCACCTTCAGGGACATTTACCTGGACATTTAGTTATTTCAATTTTTGCAGTTTTGCTTTTGTGCTTTGGGGCCACCAACTTTCTCACTCCAGATATCTTATTTATTTATTTATTTATTTATTTATTTATTTATTATTTTATTTTTTTAAGATTTTATTTATTTACTTTTTAGAGAGAGGGGAAGAGAGGGAGAAAGAAAGGGAGAGAAATATCATTGTGTGAGAGATACATCAATCGGTTGCTTCTCACATACCCCCTACTGGGTACCTGGCCCACAACCCAGGCATGTTCCCTGACTAGGAATCGAACCAGCGACCTTTTAGATCACAGGCTGGCACTCAATCCACCGAGGCACACCAGCCAGGGTTAATTTTTTTTTAAATATAAGCTCAAAAACTTATATGCCCTGAGCATTGTGTCATAGGACATATTGGGTAAAACTTCCCTGTATGTCTGTACGTTTTACCCCAACCAACACACTGAAATTGTTCTGACTACAGAAACTTCTTCAATTTTTAGGGCATCTTAATGAAAAGATTATTAATAAAAATTTTACAACTGATGTTACTCTTACTATGACAGCCCAATTATTTAACAGTGGTTTAAAATAGGGTTTGTCAACCTCAGCACTATTGATGTTTGGGGTTGGATACAACTCTTCATTGCAGGGGACTTTCGTACACCTCATATGCTGTTTAGTAGCATCCCTGGCCGCTACCCACTCAAGCCAGTAGCAATCCCTGACCTCCAGTTGTGACAACTGAAAATGTCTCCAGACATCGCCAAATGTCCACTTGGGGATAAAATCATCTATGGTTGAGACCACAGGTTTAGAAGCTAAGGTTGCACAAACCTATTAAACGAAGCCCACAGACTGATTTATTAGCAGATAGGAATGGACCGTGGAAGGGTTCTTTGACCTGAAAAGCTTTGTAGGATTCCAAGTTTTGAACCTCAGCTTTGACACTGATCTTGAGTAATCGCTTTCACGATTTGAGTTGCTTCCACTTTACAATGGAAGCAATGATACCCATTGCACCAGGTTGTGAATAAGATTAAAGGAGTTGCTCTATGGAAAGAACCTAGCCCAGGGCCCAGCACACACTGAGAAGTCCAGTTTTATCAGTTCTCCCAGCTGAATGAAAATGGAAAGATGTGAGGGAAAAACATACAGTGGTTATTTTGGACATAAACTCAGCGGTGGGAATGGGAACAGTGTGGGGCAGAAGACGCCGTCTGTGGTATTGCCCTGCCTGACTTCTTGGAAGCAGAAGGGAATTTACAGTTGTCAGGACACATGAAAACCCAAAAGAACTGTCAAAGGCACATGAACTCACCAATGGAAATTTTGAAGTAGAAACCATGGTTTTATCTGCCTCACATATTCAAAATACATCCAAAACCCGATCACTTTTCACTTCCCTTTTGCTGTCGCTGTGGTTCAAGCCACCCTCATCCCTTGTGTGATTACTGCCAGGGCCTCCTATCTGGTGGTCCCTTTCCTTTTGACTTAATTCATCTGTAGTTTGTTCTCAGCACAGCAACAGGAGTAATGCTTTTTTAAATGTAAATCGGATTCTATCTTCTTTTCTGCTCAGAATCCTCTAACAGTGTCGCTTCCCAACCCAGGGAAAGGCCCCAGTCCTTATTTGCCCCAATGTAAACTCTGATCTCATCTTCTCCTTAGCAGAATCTGCTACACCCAGACCACCTGGCCTCCTTCCTGCTTTTAAACCACATCCAGTACATATCTCCTTAGGGCATTTGTACTGCACAGCCTTCTTCCTGAAGTTCCTTTTCTTCAGATTCAGGGCTCCTTTACTTCCTTTAGGTCTCTGCATAAATGTTATTGGGACATCTCCCCTGACTCACTTACACAAAATTGTTATCTATCACCAGATCCATTCCACTGGAACCCACAGCTCCCTCTCATTTTTATCCTGCTTTGTTCCTCTGCATAGCAGGTACCATCATTTAAGTAACACATGAGAATGTATAGACACCCTGAGGGCAGGGGCGTTGCTTTTTTTGCTGCTCTATCTCCAGCACACTGAACACTGGCTGGCACATAGTAGGTGCTCAATAAATGTTTTCTAAGTAAACAAATGAACAGAAGACAGCAAAATTGTCATGGAGGTAAAAATAAAAACAAAGAAAACTATGAGTTTTTTTGTATAAGACAATTGATACGGATCTTTCAGTGCCTTGTGTCTACCAGGCTGGTTCTACAACTGCCCTCCTGAACATTGGATCATAGTAACTCTGACATGTGTAAGTAATATCCTCCAGCATCGCCCTCTAAAACAGTCATAGGTCCTTATCATCCCAAGAGGTGAGAAAGATGGAACTTACGACAGGGTGACAGGTAAGGAATCAATGCATATTAGGCAGTAAAAGAGGTAGATATCTGTCTCAATCTGGCTGCTTTATGTTGGTCTAGTCCACCCAGGAGGGGGTCCAATAGCAAGAAAGTTGGATTGTTCAGTCTAGAATTTGCTCAGATGCCCCCACGTGCTGCAGTGGTCTGTTCCTCAGGCTCAGCAGGAGATCTCCTGTGGCCAACACTCCCTTTTTTATGACACATTTTGGTTGTGCTTGCCTGGTGGGCTCTCTATTGACCCTCCTCCGTGATTCAAGCTTTCACCCCTTACTCATATATATTTTGGCTGACATTTGACATTTGTCACTTTTTAAAAATTGTCTTGTATCTGTTTCCTTTTGGGTATTGCCTTTCTCCAACTCTATAAATTCCTGGTGGGAGGGCGCTTCCAGGACTTGCCCACTATGGAAGTTTAAGAGTCTGCTCCTTCCTCTTGTCAAGGAGGCAGGCATACGACTGAGAATGCCCAATAAGTAGGAAGCTCTATTTAGGGATTTTGCAATTTGACTGGGTGGCCCAAGAATGGGAACAGTCAGGGGTCATTGTACAGGCAACACCCTACTAATCACCTTGTTCCTGCTAAAATCCCACTGTTGAAATTCCTACTTCTTAACTCTTTGGAGCTCTTCTGCTCTTGCTTTTTCCCAGACTGGTCCTCAGGTCTTATGTTAATTCTAGAAGCCCTTATATCTTTGTGTATATTCCCTTGTGCACGAGTTAGCTATTGGTTTTTGTTGTTTATAAGCTCAAATCCTAATTGAAACACACCATGATTGTAGTGAGGACACTCCAGCCTTTTGCTCCAGGCACTGCTAGGGTGTGGGGTGGGATGATAAGGAGCAAATAGACGAATTCAGAGTAGAGGGAATTTGGCTTTTTCTCACAGCACTGGTATTAGTTTTTGAGTGTTGCGTAACCAATTACTATAAAGTTAGTGGCTTAAAACAATACCCAAGTATTATCTCAGAGTTTTTGTAGTTAAGAAGTTCAGATATTGCATAGCTGGGCTCTCTGCTCAATGTCTCACTGGGCTGAAATCAAGGTGCCAGCCAGGACTGCCATCTCCTCTGAGGTGCAAGGTCCTCTTCCAAGCTCAATGGTTGTTGGCAGGATCCATGTCCTTATAGGTCTAGGACTGAGGTCCCTATCTCCTGAGGTCCCAGTTGTTCACTGGGGACTGCTCTCAGCTCCTAGAGGCTATCTTTAAGGCCTTGCCATAGGTCTCCTCCATGATGTCTCTCCTATGTGGCAGTTTGTTCCTTCTAGACCAATAGGAGAATTATCTTCCACAACTTTGAATCTTTTTTGACTTCTTCCATCTCTGACCTTGTAGATTCTCTTTTAAAAGGGCTCACCTGATTAAGTCAGGCCCACCTATATTCAAGGAGAAAGGCTTGTTCATGCTATGCATACCAGGCAGTGGGAATCTTAGGGACATCTTAGAATTCTAACCACCGCAGCATTCCTGTGAGGCTGCCTCCTGGAGAAGTCTATTACTTGGTCCAAAATTATCACACGTTTTCAAAGAAATAAGTCCAGGATAGTTGGCTACAGTGGCTAACATCCATGGACATAGCTTTGTCCTGTAGGCCATTGCTAGGGCTTGCTATTGCTAGGGGTGCCAGGGTGGGGGGCTTATTAATGTTTCTAGAGTAACTGATAACAGTGTTAAGCAGATGCTTGTAGGTTTTTTAAGGGCACATTTATTTGTGAACTTTTGGTGTTTGTTTTTCTAAATGGCACAGTCTTTAGAAGGTGCTTTCTGATCAGAAGAATCACAACAAGTCTGTTCCTCTAGTCAGAAACAACGTACTCTTTAGTCACGGGGGCTACCAGCCCTTGTCATTCTGCCACCCCACATCCATCAGGAAAAGAGATCATTCTCTACCAGCCATTTGGCAAAATTGAAGCAAAATAATTGTAACACAACAGTGTCTAGGATCCATGACACCTGCTTTAAAAATAAATCTCTCCTGGCTTTGTCTTCCCTTTTATTTTCAATAAATGCTCCAGTATTATTGCCACCGCATTAATCTAGCAGCAGGAAACCATTATCCTATGACAACAGACTCTTCCATTAACATTATCTTTTAATTTTAAGATTGTTTATATGACTGCTAGAAGCTACTAAATTAAGATAAAATGAAGAAAGAATTTTTTTTTAAGCCAAGTGTTCAGTTGAGTTACCCACCCCCCAATCTCGCCTGCTTAACAGTGTTGGCAAAAGAGACACCATTCTTCTTCCATCAGATTACTAAATACTATTTGGGTATAAGTTGGAATTACTAGAAATCTAGACATGCTTTAAATGTCATCTAGGAAATAACCATTAAACTTTAAATTATTATTTATATGATTTGCTATATTGCATGGTATATATTAATAGTTTAAAATGGGGGTTATTTTTCTGGGAAGCAATTGTGGTAAATAAAACAATAATGAAATCGCAAGGATGAAACCTCTGTAAAGAAATAAAGGAAACATTTGTCTAGTTAGTTGAGTTTACACTGAGAAATAATTGAATTTGGAGATTGTAGCAAAAATGAGACAGGAGGAAAATAAACCTAAATTAAAAGGAAGTTGTGATTGTTAGTGGTTATTATTTAGTTTTCTGACAAACGGACTTTAAAGCGACAGCGATATCACATTAAATGGTATCTGTAAATTTTATATCAGATATATTACAACCATTCTTTCAAATAGCAAATAACTTGCTTACTCTCTGTTAATGTTTAAAATTCCCTTCTATCAGCTGTCTCCTAACACTTGAAGACGCTCTGTAAAATCTTGCAGGGTACATTTTGCTCTACCCTCATCTGTTCCAATGGTCTGAGGGCTTTCTTTCCAAAAGGCTGGTACAACTGCAAATGAGGAATGTATTTAAATAATTATTAGAAGAGTGAAACTATGCCTTCAATGGTCTAGGTCTGTGATTCTCCACACCCATGGGTAAACCAGCCAGAAGAAAATTAATAGAAACTGAGTTACTGTTTTAATAGAAACTGTACTGCAAAAAATACTTAAGCTGTGAATTCCCCACATTGTTAATGTAGTTCAAGTAGGCCGTCAACATGCATCCTATTTAGTGATAGGTGCAAAATAGGTGGTGGGAGATCAATCAAAACCCCCTTCCATAAATTACCATGACTTCGAGAAATTATCAAAACTTCACTGGGGTGTCATACGTAGTCTTCCCAGCAATGAGTTATAGTCAATAATTCATTCCCTGACTGGGCTGATAACAGGCAGATATTCTAATAATGTGCCAGGATTTACTACTGGACACAAGCAGCAAGTAGGAATTTCAATGCAGTGCTAAATGTTATCTCGGTGAAGAAGAGCAGTAAGAACAGGACAGAGGGAGGCATCTGGGTACAATGCTTGGGCGTTTCAAGCCTCTAGTTAGAACGAACGTACAGAGGTAGTGTTGTTTAAGTTTTTGTTCTTTCTCTGAAGCAAATTGTTTCCAGAGTATTATCTGCAGTGATTTCTCCTGGCCTTATTCATCATCAGAGAGCACCACTGATGGCTCTGAAAAACCGCTGAAAAGAAAGTCTGTTTTATTCTTGAGGTGGTTTCCCAAATTTTAAAACAGCTTCACTTGAAAAAAAAATATATATATTTTAAGGACCCCCCCCCCAAATTATCATCTTAAACTAAAAGTCTTAAATATATTTTCAGTCATTTCTTACTGTACAGAGAAATCGACAAATTTGCTTTCTCTGTCAGAATGTTTTGAAGCTAGAAAAAGAAGTGGTGATTCATCAAAAACAATTTTATTATGAAATTTGATTTATGTTGAGAAACATAAATGATGACGTTATAATGTGTACCTCTGTGTGGAGGGAACACATTTTAGTCAATTGAGTTATCCAATTTTATTATTTAAAAAAATCCATATCTGGTTGTTCTTTTTATTCTAAAAAATTTATGGCACTGTATAGAGTAGAAATGTGTGTTTTTCATGTCTATGGACAGCTATAGATTGAACTCCCCTAATTCCACCAGGGTCATTCCTTACAATTAGATGAATAAATATTATCATATTTTCAGCAACTTTTTTCTGAGCAAATAGAGACCAGTATTATACTTTAAAAATATTATTTTATTACAAATCTACATAGAGAATATGCTCAATTAGATGAATACTATAATTAAAAGTGACACCAACTAAAGAAGCTGTGGTTTTGGGCACTTAAAGTTTCTGAATTATTAGCCTTTTTTTACTAGGAACAATTAGTGGGAACATAAGGGATGAATTATGCTTTAATATTTTGTTTCTCCATCAATAAACACTCATTTCCATCATCTTGGATGGGAACTGTAATTAATGTTAAATGGAACTGCTATTTTCTACTGGATTTATAATTTTAATACATATTTTTAGCAATAACCACCTCACATATATACAAATGGCCCAGTCATCCACATACCCTCCCTCCTTTGTAACTACTACAAAATTAAATTTATCCATAATAAAATGTAATTCAACGTTAATAGGCATTGCTGTCAACCCACTAGATTATTTAGAAGACCCTAATGAATGCGTAGTATACTCATGTATATAGCCTGATATATTTGCAGTAATATATGTAGAATATCACTTGTGCCTGAGTATTGTTGACAGAACTCAGTCCTAGGAGGCGGTGGTATCTATAAGCCAAATAATTTTCCACAATATCATCAGTATGAAACATATTCATATGTCAAGATTTGCTGATCGCTCTGAGGCAGATCAGGGGGATTTTTAAAGTCCTGTTCCGGGCCGACAAAACATATATAAAGAGAGTGAGTCATTTCTTGCCACTGTAACATGTGGTCCTGCTACATCAGGCAAAATAATTGTCACAGATGTATTTCCTTCTTTGCCATCATCTTTTTCAACTCTCCCATCATCTCCAGGAGTTTCAAATCTTCTAATCAAATAGAATAATGAAAAGAAATATCTACATCTTTAAATTATATTTCTTACCACAACAATATCAATACCGTTTTTTTCTTTCCTCAGTGATCTTCTAATTATTTTACTGCAGTAAAGTCAACTTCACTATTGCTTTTATACTACCCTGTGAAAGAGAGGTTAGGATAGAACTTCTTAAATACTGATTGACATAACTTGGTGGGACATTAACCAAATGTAGACATTTGAATAGCTTAAAAAAAAAAAGGAAACAAGAATGTTCTAATATGGTAACTACCTAACCCTTTGTCACATGATAGATTTAGTCAGATATTTGTAAGCGATTTTAAGAAATACTAACGAAAGGCAGTCAGTAAATTTAAGGTAATATTATCAATATTTAAAACCAGGATATGGTCCTTCGAAATGCAGCCTTTCAGATATGCTGAATTTGCTCTAAACCCCTACCCTTAAAGGCTGCCAGTCTCCCTGGCTCTACTCATTGTGCAGTAGTCACCTCGAGCCGGCCAAGAACAACATCACACCAAACCAGTGGGGACCTAACTGCCATTCCTCCTCTCTGGGTTTTCTCACGACATCTTTTGCTGAGGTAACTGTTCTTCTCTCCACTCTGTAACATTTTGGAATTGTTGTCTTAAACTCAAGCTTTCTGGATTCACCTTGGCTGAACCTTTAGATTTCATGGGATCTTTGTGATGGCAGCAATAAAAGTAGGTGTTTTTTCTTAAATTTCCTTCCTAAAAAAGACTGCCTTTAAAACCAGTTTTGCATTGACTTTAAAAAGATGAAATACTTTGCCCTGAGAAAGAGCTGGGGCACTTTGTCTTAGAGGTTGCCATATCAGCATCAAATAGTGTGGCTGTTCTCAAGGTCTGGAAGGCAACGTGGGCCTGTGTGGAACCTCTGAATGTTGATGGGGGCTTTCAGACAACTGCCACTTGGAGAATGGAAACACGATTATGATCGAAGGACTTAAACGGGAAGGGAAGGTGTGGACTATAATTTGCGGGTGATTAGGGCAAATGATGGCTTGATCTAGGATCAACATGCTTTCTACCTTTAAGATTTAAGAAAGAAACAATTTGAATTTCTCTTTATTTTCCAAAGCACTGTAGTCTTCTCTCTTATTGTAGGGAAGTAGAATGAATGGTGAATGTATGAGGTCATCAGTTTTCTTGAACTACTGGGCAAAATATAACATTATTATTTGAATTCAGTTAATTTTACTATATACCAGGATACCTTATACTATACTATACTATACTATACTATACTATACTATACTATACTATACTATACTATACTATACACCTTTGGACACTGTTTTATATTCGTTTGAAGAATACCTGAACAGAGAAATCCCTTACCCATAATGAACTTGTTTGTGTTTACACAGTTTTTGTGAGTTTACAAATGGAAATGAAATATGGACACTGCTTTTCACTCAAGTAGGCACTGACTGTCAGACCACACAACTCCAGCTAGTCAGAAGAGGGTGGACTGCAAAATGCAAAGAATGCAGAAATAAAAATTACCCAGTGGTGGCGCTGTGGTTAAAGTACACCTGACTTTTGATTACAGTAAATATATTTACTCCCTACCTCTCAGAAGAGAGACTGTGAGCCATTATCACTTTTGTCTTTCTATAACCACAACATCAGCAAATAAAGATCTCTGGTAATACGCTCCCATCACTCTAACCTTCTGGGACAGATGTAAAGATCTCACTACACACAGAATAACACTAACACTAAAGTCACCTTCTAGGCCCCTCCTAGCCTACAGTTCTACACTCAAAGTTTTATCCATAGTTCTCGCCTTTCCTTTCGTAGAAACTATGTGGATCCTTTGGGGAGTCACTCCCTGATATCTGAACATGTGCCTGGTTAAATTTCCAACATTTCCTTTCAAAATAGAGATTTTATTTTAGCATACATACTTCAGGAAATACCTAAAGTACTACACTTCATTACAGAACAATGTACTATGTGTTCTATTTAGGAAAATCATTTTGGAAAAAAAGAAGAGTAAGATCATTTACTTAATTCCCTCACTTGTAGATGATAAAATTAATGCCTAGAGAAGGAAACGTATTTGTACATGACAAATCATAACTTCATAGTAGCCCACTGAGATCTTGTGT
The DNA here is from genome assembly GCA_007922815.1 of Macrotus californicus. Taxonomy (NCBI): domain Eukaryota; kingdom Metazoa; phylum Chordata; class Mammalia; order Chiroptera; family Phyllostomidae; genus Macrotus; species Macrotus californicus. The sequence goes on along the minus strand of VMDR010001266.1, from coordinate 43,170 downwards.
CATCTCCTTTTGATTATTATAAATTACTAACAAATTGAAACTGATCTAGGGAATCAAAATGTGTGCATTATTTGTTTATGGGGGTCCCTTCCTAATTTAGTTTAACTTAGTTTTCTTTACTAACCTTCAAGGAATATTACGTCTTTTTAAGTTGGCCTTCTTTAATCACACCCATCTGCAGCTGTTTTCTGTACAGGGCATTTTAATTACCATTGTACTTTCAATGATTTTTTAAAAAAATGTTTTTCATACATGCACTTGATCATAAAAATGCATGTTTAAATACCAATCGATAAGATTGATTCATTTAATTTTGAGGTGCTAGTAGTAGAGAATAAAGAAATGAGTATTCACCTTGGCATTTAAAATGTCCTCTCCTGGACGTTTTAGGCAATGATTGGCTTTTTTTTTAAGCTTTAGTTTTGATGGTTTGAAAGACAGAACTCCCCACACAGACACACAAACCATAGCTGCTTAACATCTGCATTGTCTAGCCAGATTCTCCTGCAGGTCCCTTCCCTTAATCTAGCCGTGCTGAGTGTAATACAATATGAAAACTTGTCCCACAAGGCTGGTTTTACTTAATGATACTTAGCAGAAGGGCTTTGCACTTTCATAATTTCCACCAGAAAAATCTCTCTGGAACTTAATAATAATAATCAGACCTAATATTAGCCTCAGATCAGAGATTTATTAAACCTATTATTTGGCAGAGGAGATAAAGTTGAATGACTAGGTATTCAAGCATCTAGGCTGAGCTTTGGCCCTGGAAAGACTCTAAGGCTAGCACCCTAAAAGCATTCCTCAAAACTTGATTTATACTGGAAGTGACCTTTCTCCCTCTCCAGCGGCTGTGAGATGGCGAATTTTGCAATTACTTCCATTGCTTTTGAGGGCTATGAGGAATTCGGAGGAATATCCTCCGCAGCGGGGTGGATAGAGGAGGAACGCTTTCTCGCCTAAGCTTTCCTCAACTTTTAAAATAAGGATTGTGATCTTTTTATCACCAACAAGTGACAAATATCTATGAAGTGCCTACTATGAAGGCATTTGGTTTATGCTCGGATTAATGGGGAGAGGATGGTAAGCAAGGAGTTTTGGGGATCTATTTGGTGCCCTTACTCGGTTTCCCTTGTTAACTAAACTTCCACTAAGGTTTATAAATGTCCATCAACGTGATATTTTTTTTTTAAAACCACCTCGTGTGTGTGTGTGTGTGTGTGTGTGTGTGTGTGTGAAGTCCACCGCCCCAAGATTTTGGGGAAGATTTCTTTTCCCAAATAGGAAAGACCCATTTCTGAGAAAGATGTGAAATAAGTTTCCTATGGGTCTCACCTACGCTTAAGGGGAGGTCAATCCCCAAGGGGCGCACGGGTGCGGGTTCGGAAGGTCTCCCGCGCGCTTGGAAGGCAGGTGCCGCACCCCGCGCCTCCGCTTTCTGTCCCGGGCAGCGGAGCAGCCCCGGCTGGGTCCCCGGGCCCGGCCACCGGTGCCCACTTGATTCCGGCCCTCCCCCTCGCCATCCTCGGCCCGCTCGGCCGCCGCGCTCTCTCCCCCCGCCCCCAGAGTCTCGTTTCAGGCATCCCTTTGTCCTTCCCCGGATTGGCAGGTTTTATTATTCCGCCTGAACAATCCGGCCGCCCAGTGGCTGAGGGTCGCTGACGTCGGCGGCAGAGCCGGGGAGTAGTTGGGATTCTGCTCTGTCAGTAACACATGTGTAAGAGCCGCGGAGGGAGCGAGTGAGCCGGCTGGAGGCCAGCGCCGCCGCCGCCTACGAGCCGGGCAGGAGCCGCGCAGCAACAGCCCCGGCAGCGGCGCAGGCTCCCGCGCGCCGGCCCCGGCCGGTCGCAGCTGCCCGTCTCCCCGGCGCGCCCGCCGCCGCCGCCGCCGCTCCCGGGGCTGTTGTGTCTGTGGCTGCTCCGCGGCCGGAGGTGCAGGAAGCTCGGCCGTGCGGCGGCCGCCGCCAGCCCGGAGCGAGCGAGCGAGCGCGCGGGAGGGAGGAAGGCGGTGGAGGAGGAGGAGCGGGAGGAGCGCGGGCGGGGGCGGGGGCCGGGGCCGCCGGGCGGGGGAAATCTACAAAGTGAAGCCACATTGCCAAACTTGCAGCAGCGATTGCAGCAGTTGCTGCCGCTGCGCCGCTCCTGAAGCCGCGCCGCGCGGGCCGAGGGCTCCTGCCGCTGCTCGCGCGGAGCTGGAGGCAGAGGACGAGGACCGAGACTGACACTTCTGCTCCCGGCCGCCTGCCACTTACTGGGAGCCCCCCAACCCAGCATCCGAACAACGCGTTAAAAAAAAAAAAAAAAAGAGCCCGTAGCCCCCTCCTCCCCTTTCCTGCTTCTGCGAGAACTCCCCCTCCCACCAGCCAAGGCGCCCCTTCCTTGGAAGCCGAGCGGCTTCGCTCGCATTTCGCCGCCGCCGCCTCTCGCAATATTGCAATATAGGGGAAAAGCAGGTAAGGGGACCACTGGGGAACTGCGGGCGGGGGGGTGGCACGGGAGGAGGGGACCGATGGGGGCCGGGGCTGTTTGCTCCGGCTTCCTTCCCTTGACCGTCCCAAATTGCAAGTAAACAATACGTTGGCTTGGATAATGCGCGAGTCTGAAACTACCGAGGCCGGCCTGCGAGCTAGCACGGAGGGCAGCCCCGGGCCGCCAGCTTTGTAGCGGTTCTTGCTTACAAAAGGGTTCTCGGAGACGGGGCGGGTGAGGACCTTGGAGGGGGTGGGGAGATTTTCAGTTCCTAAGGGAAAGGCAGCGGGTGCTGAAAGGAGGGTTTAAGTATGAGAAGTAGTGTGGGGGAGATAGTCAAGACCCCCCCCCCCCGCCCCTGCTTCTAGTAAACACTATTTTTGAAACAGTGGCAGAGAGGATCTAAGTGGGAAGGATTCGGCATTGCTGGGTCTTTAAAAAAAAAATTCCTCTTGGTTTGTAAGTCTTTTGTTCCAATCCAGGAGAAATCCGGTGAATCACCTAATTAAAATCAAGACATGAATTAAGCATCCATTTTTGTACTACAAATTGCCAGCACTACGTTTGTCCCTCCCTTGGTCTCCATTAAAAAACACCAGAGACGTTGTTAAAGGGGGGCAGATTTTGCCTCTAGCTGCCAGTTCTGCTTTCTATTTCACTGACTATCCCAGGACCTAAATTGCTTGGCTATGTAATTACTAGAGTATAAGCCTATTTAACTTAAAAGCTTTCTTTTTTTTTTTTTTTTTTTTTTCCAACTCTAAATGAAACTTGATGAGGGCCCGTCCTTAGTTATCAGGGGAGTCAGTTTCTGGTCAGTCCTCTTGATTCATCTCTTTTAGATTTAATCAGCATTAAGGTATTGCTTGTCCTTAAGAGCTTTAGCTAATGGGGTTACTGGATGCTTTTCTCAGTGTAATGTTTCCTTTTCAAAAAAATATACATATATATTTACCTCTCACCAAAGATGGGGGCGGGGAAGAGCTTGGAATCTCCTCCCTCCCTCTTCCCTTTTAAAAAGGAATTTGGAGCGATTAAAACGTTGGGGGAAACAGTTTAAAGACCTAGGGCAGGAAATGCAGATTCATTTGGGTTAGGGCTGAAATTGTAACAAAAAGCAATTCCTCGAGTAAATGCATCAGATAAATCAATTTACATAAAGGTATGATGCATTCGGGTAAATGCAATGCTAATGGGTTTTAGAGTGGTCTTGTTTCCAAAGTCTCAGGGTTTTGTTACAGCTTAATTGGTGCAGTTCTTATTCTGGTTTATTGTGCGGTCTCTGGACACACGTTCCGGGACTCTTTCGGAGGAAATGTGTTTAAAATCGGCCTATTTAAGGAACCCGAGTCCTTGTTTCGTTCCCTTCCCTTCGTTTTTTTCTTCTTCTTCTCCAGCAGTGAAGTTGGGCCGGGGACAGGCAAAGTTCGCCCTCTCCCTTCTGAGGTATCAGCTGAATGTCTTGAGCAGATAGCTGGGAGCCTGGGGGGGAGCCCACACTCTCGGTTTACAGAGGACAAAGACAAAACAGGCTGCTTAATTGGCAGTAAATAACTTGATCTTTTTATAGAATAAGTGACTGGAGGAACACTAGGACTTTATTGGACTCCGGATTGGAGGCAACAAATTAATCGGTTTAGGCTAAGCTTTATAAATTGATTCCTATATTATACCCCAGTTGCTTCTCTTATGACATTCATTAGAAGGAGTGGGGAATTTTTTAAAGCAGTTTTGGTGACAGCAGGACTGGCTCGAATTGTGCATCCTTTCACAGTGGCTTTTCACATATCTGTAAACTGCCCCCCGCCCCCCTTGGAGGAACAAAGCTTTAGCATTTAAATTGCTGATCAAGGGCAGATTAGTGAGACCAAAGTGGAGAGTGTTTATATAGGAAGTTAACAGGCATCCTAAAGTTCAATGATCTATTATTCTTGCCTGTGTCCTGAAAACCCAGAGAAAACACTCATTGATCTTCAAAATGAAATGAGATTTGGAACAATAATGAGAGATGGCGGTCACCACAATGGCATGTGAAAGGTGCTGTTTAAAATACGAAAAACCAGTTTCGCAACTTTACCTCCCGCACCCCCGCTGCCCCCCCCCCCCGCCCGCCCGCCACGGGTCCCCGCACCTTCCCTCCCACCTCCACGCTGTCTCTCCTTTGCCGATTCTTCCCTCTTTCCTTTTCAGAAGGCCGAAGTATTTCCAACTTGTGAACTGCAGCTGCACTTCCCAGGGCAAAGCTCGGGAAGGAACGTGGCTCTGGCAAGGGCCGCCTCCCCACTCCCCCTCGGCTCGCCCTCGGGGCTCGGCCTGGGCTGGGGAGGGGCCGGGCGCGGCGGTGGGTGGTTTTGACCCTCATTTGCTGGAGGCGGGGGTGGTGGGCGGGGGCGGGGGCCGGGAGGAGGTGCCGCGAGGGGGTGGAGCGCGCCGCCGAGCCTCCTCCTCGGAGTTTTGACAGTACCCTAGCTGAAATTGTCAGCAGCAGCGAGCGCTGGAAAGTTGAGAGGAGCTCGTGGCCCCAGAACAAAGCTTGAGAAAAGTAAACAGGCGGCTGCTGCCGGCGAGCCTCCCTCCTTCCCTCTCCCCCTCATCCTCCTTCCCGCCCTTGCCCGGCTGCTTCCTTCCAGCGGGTCTGGGGGAGAAATAGTTCGCTGGTTCACGCTGTGCTTGCTAACTTTTGCATTGCCCATGTTTTGTCTTTCTCTCCCTTTCCCCTTCCCGCCCTCTGCAGACCATGGTGAATCCGGGCAGCAGCTCACAGCCGCCCCCGGTGACGGCCGGCTCCCTCTCCTGGAAGCGGTGCGCAGGCTGCGGGGGCAAGATTGCGGACCGCTTTCTGCTCTATGCCATGGACAGCTACTGGCACAGCCGGTGCCTCAAGTGCTCCTGCTGCCAGGCGCAGCTGGGCGACATCGGCACGTCCTGTTACACCAAGAGCGGCATGATCCTTTGCAGAAATGACTACATTAGGTAAGACTTGGCTGTCCTTCCCAAGATGGGCAAGCAGAGCAATGCAAGGCCAAAGGTTACCAAGGGTTTTAAGGAAAGGAGCAGGGCTCCTATGAGAGTACGTTGTCTTCATCTCAGACCTTCTGGTTGGCTGAATTTAAGGGGTTCAAGAAGCATGTGTTAAATTTCTAATTTTTAATGACTAATGGCAAAGGTCTTCCTAAGTAAAAACTACTGCCCATTTGGTGGGACTCGGGCCACTAGGTATGCAAAGGCTGGGCACTCTGGAGACAAAAATTTTCAGTGGTCAGTCCCAACTAGACCCTCTGCTAAAAATCACATTGCAGTGAGAGTTACAAAGCTTTTTTCCCAGAACAAGGTAGGGACCTACGTGGCAACTCAGAGACAAAAGATTGGCTTTTAAAGGAGTAGTTAGTGAGAAGTGATTTGCTCTTGTGATGGCTAATTATGATATTTACATGAACACCTTTAAACTTTTTAGAGGGTAAAACTGACTCTTTTTGTGTCGTGTCTCCTTGTGAGAAATATCGGTTGCCTATCAGTTTTAAAGACTTGTAATTCTTACAGCAAAAAACAACAGCAAAAAAAAATGCCCCAAAAGACGGTGGTGTTTCTTTTCATGTACTGTTGGTACTTGGAGGCTTGTGCTGCTCAATGTTATTATTAGTATGTGGTTTGTGATGTAGAATCTGCCGTTTTTCCTATTGAGGGATGTTCAGATTTGGGGTTTATTGTTGTCATTTGTATCATTACCCTGGGTTCCCGAAAGAGGTTTAGGAAGAGACACCATAGAATATACTGATCTTGCATTTTAAAGCAACGTATAGGAACATTCACATGCTGGTGTAAGCAGTCTTTTCCAACAAGTTTCAGTGCAATTAATGGAAAGAATTCAGGAGGTCAGGTGCCTATAGGATCTTTTCAGGTGAACTCAAGCTACTTAAACTCATTAATTTGAAAGGAGGCATTTGAAGGATTACACATTTAATTTGAGTAAATGGTTTGATAGACTGATGCACATGAATGCTTCTAGGAGGTGTTCTGTTTCAACATCCAGTAATTAAAAAAAAAAACACACCGCACACACACCGTTGATACTAGATAAGTGCTCCAGACTGACGTGCTCAAGAACCGCTCACTTTTAAAAAAAATTGCATTCTATTTAAACTTCTGCTCTAAACTGTTTTCTTATGTGATTAGAGGAACATTTTGTTCATTTTCCAGTGGCGGTGAATCAGTCGATGAGCTATTTTGTTCAGTGTTTAGCTGCATTGTGGTTCCCTCACTCTGTGTCTAAACCTGCGAAAGATCCCAATGCTGTTCAGAGCTGAGTGTATGTATTGGTTCACTCCAGTGAAATCATTAGTGTAAAATGGAGTGAAATGATATTTGGTGATTCCAGTAAAGCAACCTATGTCCACTCACCTGGCATCCTCAATGAGCCAAGTAAAAGAAATATAGGAAGGGAGAGGGCTTTTATTTTTAAATTAAGATGGCAGCCTTAATTTCACTAAGTGTTCTTTTAGAAGTAAATGTTTGAAAATCAGCAGGAGCATGAGTGTAATACTTTCTGGTCCTCCGTCCAAGCAGTGCCATGAGCTTTGACGGTATTGTAATTAAATAGCAAAACTGTGGTAAGAGGGTGGTTTGAAGTGGAAAAATTGACAGTGCTGTTCAGACACGGTGTAGGGTACAGATTCATCTCTTCTCCAAGTGCCTTCAAAAAACGCTCGCTTCTGATTACCACTAATTAAAAAGAAGATGGGTCCACTTGCATTCCCTCAGGACAAGTTTAGGCAAGTGGGTTCCTGGGACTCTCCATTCCTTTCTCTCTACTTGAGGCCAAATATAAATGCCCATTTGGTGTTTTCTCGTGCCTTAATGGAGCAGTGGAGGGTGGATGTACAGGCTGAGCCTTAATTAATTGGGTCCTTATTCTCCTTCCTTTCTTTTTTCCTCTGAATTTGAAAACTGGAGCCAGGCTTGCTCTTGAACTAGATTCTATTTTGTGAACGAACCTTAGATCCGCCCAGAGGAATGAGTTCTAACTCAATACCAAACTGATCATCTCAAACTCTGTTCCGGGCTCATCAGCAGCTGACATCACCTGCCCCCCCCCCCGCCCCCTCCTATTTAAGGAATCTGAAGTCTTCGGTGTTTCCTCTGTCCATCAAGATGCCAAAAGGGTGGGAAGATAGGGAGGCCTGCACCTTTCTTTTCCTCTCAGGTACTCCCCCTCCCCAATCTGCCCACAGGACACTTGTTGGAGGAGCTTTCTAGTCTGTGTGAGGGCCACTGGAGAGCTGAGTAATCTGCTGTCTGGCAGCCAGGTGAAGGGGACCCTTTGGCTCTAATCTAAGGCCTGGCTGGGACCACAGCGATTTATTAAGGGCTTTTAAATTGTCTGACTTTGAGGTTGTGGTTTTATGAAAACAACCTAGACATGGCTAAAATGCTGCGGGAGTGCTAGAAGAGGTGTGTATGTTGGGGGGGGAGGGTTGGTGGTAGGAGCTTTGGTGGTGGGAGTACAGTTTTTCCCCAGCCCCCTTTCCCCTGGGCAACCTAGTGTCCATTGGGCAGAGCTGGGCTTCTGTCTCCTCTCCCTCCAAGATTTCAGATAAAGCGCCTGCCTTGCTGCAGCGAATCCGCACAATTAAAAGCTTTAATTAGTGGCTCCTCCATTTTCTTAGTTCTGATGGGCTTTATCTAATGAGATCTGGTCTCTGGCTTAGATCTGCTCCGAATGACGTGTCCGCAATGAATGAGAGCTGCGTCGCAAACAAAACATTTAATTAACAAAATTGGCCTCTAAGAGAGGGAGGGAAAAAGCAAGGGTGGGGGTGGAGAGTAGAGAGAGAGAGTGGATCTTAAAGGGGCCAAGGCCTGTCTCCCCCCTGAAACCTTAAAAAAGTCGGCGAACCTTGGAACTGCCCTTTTCCTTCCCAGCTCCCGACCCCTCAGCTAAATCCCAGCGCCACCAAGCAGCTTCTGAAACTCCGTTTCTTTTGCTTCAAACCCTTCTTCCTCCACCCCCATCCGGCCCGAAAAAGTGGCTCGGAAAGTGCTGCAAGAGGAGGAAGTTCAGTGGTGATGGGTGGGGCTCCAGGTCCTGGGAGGGCTAGGAAACGCGCCAGAGGCACTGGTGGTGGTCCTGGGCCAGCCTTTTCTCGCTCGGCCTAGACCGGGTCTGGGACAGGGGCCCGCTCGGCCCGCGGCCTCAGTCGAGGCGCCCAGCTGGCCAGCGGCCTCGGGCCCGCGAGGGGGCGAGCGCAGGGCGGGAGCCGGGCAAGCTAGTCGCGCTTTCTTTCCTCGCTGTTTCCCGGGTGGTTCACGTGGCGCCCGCAGCCGCAGTGTGCGCGCGTCCGCCAGAGGTGGGGGCCGGGGCGAGGGGATCGGTGGTGGTTGGTGGCGGAGGGTGTGTTTGTGGAGGGGGTAGCGTTAGTGGCGTTGGGCAAGGGAGGCGCCGCCAGACTGCGAGTTCATTTCCCTGGTAATCAACAGCAAGCTGCTATATTCAGAGAATGCTGTCCCTTTAATTGAACAGGCTAGGTAATTAAATGGCACTTTTCCAATAGGACGTGCTAGGTAAATCTAATAGTTGGTTATTTAATATCACTTTGAAGTCTGCCCACTCAAGCACAATGACAGCACAGGAGCATGTGAACTATTAGCTAGGAGAAAAAAAAAAACCGAGGATCTCAAAAATTAATTAAATCGCATGCAATTTAGGGGGAACGTTTATCTTGATTTGTCATAACAGAATTAATTCAAGGCCTCCAATTCACTTGGGGGCAGATCTGTTACTCTGAATTAACCAAGCGTAATTTGGCTGATTTTTTTTTTTTCCTCTCCGTCCCCTCTAATGCAGCAGTTGAGATTATTCACAGCCCCCCTCTTAAGTATCAATAGCTTCTGGTGCTTTTAAGGTGCTTGGTCTCTAGTTATTCCAAAGTACCTTTAATGGACTTGGCTCCAGGCATAATTTCTGGGTTGCATTTCTTTGTTACATTTAATATAGCTGGTGCAGAATTTAGATTCAATATAGGAACCTGCTGGAAAACCAATTGCTTCTGCATCGGTAGCTGTGGATGTGCATTTTTCTCCTCAGATAGGTTGCTGATATTTACTTGCAGGTACAAATGTATACCTTTCAGCCGGACTCGTAGAAACACACCTCTCTCTGCCTGAAAGCAGTTTGGAAAACACAGCCAGGTAGTGCTCCATATTGTCGGTATTTTGCTTGAAGTAATAACGCAGTAGAAAATAAGCCCACCTATTGGTCATGGAAGTTATGGAAAGATGCTAAGCATTATTACTAAACTACAAATACGACTTGCTCTCCATCTCTTTATGTCAGCAAGGAGAATTGAAGTTGAGCTGGCAAGCAGCACCAGCGTTACGTTGTGCCTTTCACGTAGGAGTAAAGCGCCTTGAAAATGCAGGGGTTTGGTGGGATTTCTTCCCTCCTTTTCCCTTTTTCCCATATAAGGAACCTCTTGATGTTTGTGATTGATTGCATTGCCCAAATGCTGAAATATTAACGACCTCCTTGGACTGAGGACCCAAAGAAAGGAAACTGAAACCGATTCTGTCATCACAATTAAAGACTCCCCTGGCTTTAATTAGCCTGACCTGGGGTATATCTCCCCATTGCTTGAGTTAAAGAGAAAAGAGCCCATTATAGTCCAGTCTGAGACCGATAGCTACTTAATTGAGCACCTAAAGCCTCGAGCCTTTTAAATCAAACACTGTCCTGGACAGTCCCCTTGGTTAGATAATTAACTCTCTAGTGCACAGAAACGCTGTTAGGAAAAAAAAAAAACACAACTTTTCAGAAAAGGACTGGAATTCCAATGGTAGCCTTGGTCTCCGGCAGAGGGGATTAAAATGTGTATAGACATGTAAGTTGTTCTGCTCTGAGGCAGCCTCAAAGCTGTAGAAATGGAAAGATCATAAACTCCATTAATAATGTTGTTCAATAGCACATCGTCCTGGCTAGATGTTGGCCATTTTCAAACTTTGTAACTGTAATTTTTGACACTTTAGGAGTCCCATGATTTTGTGGCTGAATGTTCCCTGAAAGGTTATGAAAGTGGCGTTGGAGAAAATCAGATGTATGAAAAGCTTTTGGATTGCATACTGCTCCCCTGGTTATTAAACTACACTTAAATGTTGAAGACATGCAACTGACTTCACTCAGGGTGAATTGTTAAATAAATGAACACCTTA
>VMDR010001266.1:15000-30000 GCA_007922815.1 Macrotus californicus | reverse complement strand
TGCCCCCACACCACGCAAACACACGTTTGTCTGTTTCCCGCTGTGTGCTATCCAGTTTATTGCGTTTTGGCTTACTCATTTCCAGAATCATGTTGAAGGAAGAAAAACACTAAACCCTAAGTGGCTCTGTACTTGACAGATACTTGCTTAAAAACAGTATATAAACTTGTGACCAAAAAAGACTTAATTTGTACTTGTTTTCAGTGTGCTTGCTTTTCCCTTGCAGTGTTTTACATGCTCTACCTGCCGGAATCGCCTGGTCCCGGGAGACCGGTTTCACTACATCAATGGCAGCTTATTTTGTGAACATGATAGACCTACAGCTCTCATCAATGGCCATTTGAATTCACTTCAGAGCAATCCACTACTGCCAGACCAGAAGGTAAAAACCCTGCAGTTACTAATCAGCTTCATTAGAGCAAGTTGGGCAGCTCATCCTTTGTGCGCCGAGCGAGGGAGTTTTCCTGGGCGCTTGTGTTTTTGTATGCCCTTTTCAACAAATGTAGACGACCCATACACACAGGGTTCAGAAGTAGGAGAGTTGATGAAATTGTGAATCTCTTCTAGAAGCTAAAAAAAATTCTGACTTTGTAGCTTCACTGATGTTGAACATAGGATTATATCACATGCAAAGTAGAACAAAGTATAAAAGTTCTGCGTACCCAGCTTTTTAATCCCATTTGATAATTTTGATATTCAGAAACACAGTGGATGTGAATAGGTTATCGTGGGAGGAAAATTAGAACATGAATGGTGGGAAAGGGAATCGTCTTTGTCATGAGTGATTTCTGTCTTAGTGACAGCGATCTGGACCCACCCGTGTTTCAGAGAAGAAGCAGTTTGACAAAACATTCTGCAAATCCTGAGGAGAGCAGTTTCGTAAATTGGTAGTCCTGTAAAATTTGAATGCGTTATATTGCTTTAAAAACAAAGTTCTAGCTCTTCCCAGTCATTTTGGGCTACTGATAGCTCCGTTAACGATTCTTGATCCACAGCTGGAAAGTTTTTGGGCCAGAGTTGAAAATGAGGAAATTACACGAGTGTTCAAGTCATGTAGTATTAGAAGGCACTTCAGAGGGAAAATTGGTGATCAACAGTTGTCCAGCACCCCCAGTGCTGGATAGTTTTAGATCTGTTTTAATCTCCTTAATAAGTCCTATAGCTATGCAAGTGAGTGCATTTTGATAACTGCTGTGCCTAATTTGTAACAATTACTGTCAACCTTCAGTTAAGAGACTGTTCATTCCACACTGGCCCAGAAAAGAGTGAAATGTATGACTCGTGCGCATAATTTTATTCACATCATATTTCATACTGATTATGTATTGATGACATTGATTCATTTACTCTTTACAGCGCCACTTGCATGGATATTAAATCTTATTGACCACAGATGAATTTTAATTTCAGATTGGTGATAGATTTTTCCATCAGCTCTGATAGTATGTTTGACTTTTTCATCATTAACCCAGGCAATCATACAGCACTGAGTTATTACACTGAAACAGAAAGTGCACACTTCACTTGGTAATTCTTTATGGATTTACAATAGGAACTTCATTAATGTCTGTTGTAAGGATCACAGAAAAACAACATTTATCTGCAAATAGGAATTTAGCAAGCTTGAAAAGTTTCAGGAACAAATATTAGGCTTCTTTGTCTTCCGTAACGCGTTGTTTTTAATGCTGTGTGCGGGGGTGGGGGGGGGAAATGACTAATATTTGTAAACTTTTTAACTGTTTAAAATTACACTGCCATATTCTAACGCTCATTTATCGTTTTCCCTCACTCAAGTTTATGGGATAATTTTAAATGTATTTTTCATTTCCTTACTAACTAAATGTTAATTACATTGCAATGTGTGTACTTTATTTAATTTACTAACAGGGGAAGCTGCAGAGAATACCATTTTAAGAATAGAAGTCAAATATTTTATTGCAAATTAACCAGTCACCATTGATGAGACATTTCAAGCCACTTTAAAAAATGCCCATACATATAAGTACAGATTTTTTATGGTTTGAATGGTAATGAAATGAATGTACAGCGTAGAGTTGAGAACAATGAATGGGCAACATGAATATATTGAGATACCCATTTCAATTTGGAGGCAAAGCCATCGTGGGTAGTTACATTTGGTAGTGCAAAGAAAAGCGGCCTGGGAAAAGCCAGTTGATCTCTTCCTCACCCCACCCCTTCCAGTGTAAGAGCTTAGTTTCCCCCCAAATTCCCTTTTTAAGTTTGTTGCTGGTTTTATACCATCTCTTTCCCTGACTTAGCAAAGTGTAAAAAGCAGTTGTTCCAGCTCACCAACATGCATGGTGAGAATGGAGGGATGTGGAGACCAGATGGAGAATGTGGCCAAACTGAAGCCCTGGGAATACAGGCAGTTGCTGTGCTGGCCAGACACAGAGTGGAAGGGACACACAGGAAACGTGCGAGCAGGATCGCAGCACCGTCTTGTTGATACACGATGATGTACGTTTCGAGGTGTTAGGGAGGAAGCAGAGGAATACTGGGAAAAAGTCTGGTTTCATGTGTTTACAGGGTTGCGTGGATTGCGCCTTTCATGTCATCTTCGTTTTCCCCGCCTCACCCTGGGTGGTGAATGGTAGGGTGTTCATTTTGGGATACAGGATATCCTGGGCAACGAGTAAGAACCTACTAGTGTATATTTTCTTAATGTTGGAAGCCAAAAGAGACAGGTGGCCTTCAAAAATTAATAGCTTTTAAAAGGCATAAGGAAATATAACTTAAGGATATGTTCTTGTCAGATGCTGATGAGAAGCTGTGTTTGGGGGGTTATGTTAATTAAGAGCATTTCCCTGTTGGTATAAATGTCTCATGTTTTTGCCCTTGGTGCTCAGCTCACCCTGAGCACAGTCAGTTCACAAGGCAGTTTTTGTAAATAAAGGTTTGGGGCAAGCTGAACGTGGTCCAGAGAGTTATTAATGAGAGGGCAAGGGGGAAGAGGTAATGAAAACACACTTCCTGGTGGAGCATAAACTGCTTTTTGGAACTGGAGAACGCTTTAAAATTATTTTCCCAAAAGCCTGTGGCGTTTCTTTTCTGGAGAAGATGAGATGAGGAGAAATGACAAATAGCTCCATTTTATTATTTTCTTCTCTCTTGTTCTCCATATTTTTGGTAGGGAAAATTGGACATTAATTTGGCTGCTTTCCTTCTGTTCGCAGAACCAATTACGTTTTTAGTGCATGATGCAGAATAAATATACCCAAGCATCCTCTGGCTTAAAAGTAATGAGTGGATTATTTGTACAACCCTTCTTTAGAGGCAGCTAATTGTATGGAAAGTATAGACCCCCGTCATCTGGTCCCTTTAAACTTTTATTCTGAAATTTGTTCTCATTGTCTGGGATGTGCAGTTTAGTTTCTTGTTCACTGGTTTTTGTACGTTTTGAGAAAAAATAATTTTAGGCTTTTAAAATCATATATTGTCTCTTGACTGAAACCTCAGACCACTGGCGTTGAAGGATCTACCAAATGAAATAGCTTGTCATTGAAGGAGGCTTGGCTGTCCTTAGGAGAACAGTGCCTTCTAGAGAATTATGTAAATACAGTCAAGAATTGTGACCAGTTTTTTTTTGGGGGGGGGAAGGCATAGGTTTTTGCCTGCTCTGGAATTGCTTCCACTTGAGTGATGGTTCCCCCTAGAATTTTACCTGCTTTTTAGTGAAATAAGAGATGGTCGCACTGCTGTAGTTGGAGGAAAACAGAGGAGTGTCCTAGTTCACGCATCGCTCTGCGGTTCCCCGGTAGTTACATAATTGGTGGTGTGTGTGTGTCCATCGCAGAGGACATTCGATGCTCGTTTATTAAATACGCTCACTGGCTGCTGCCGCATCTTTGTTCTGGACAGACAAATTACCTTTCTCACACTGAGCTTCTACTCTGGGGAATTAAGCCTCCACCACTTTAATTAGCTTGAAAGTGGGGGGTTGCAGCTCCTGATAGACTTCAGGCTTTTAGTAAGTTAGGGAAAGGGTGAGACGAGAACTTCCTGGGAAGCTCAAAATGTCATTTAAAAGCCATAAAAATCTAATATATATTATTTCATTTTGGTAAGTGCAAACAGATTGTATTTGACAACTGTGTGGATTATCATTTTTAACTTAGACATTAAAATTAGAGTTCCATTGAACTGCATTCTCTAATTGATCATAAGTCATTCACACATTACATGTTTGATTTATGTGTTCAGAATATGCAATATCAAGTGACAGCAGACAGGGACTGCCAAGTGAAAAGTAGTAGTGAATATTTATACGTGTGTGTGTACATACAGACACAAACACATGCGCACAAGTACTCGTGCAGGCAACATGCTTCTTTGTCAGGGAGGACGTAGGTGCATAGGTGATGTGTGGGAACAGCAGAGTAGCCGTGATCACTGCCAGTGTTTGCTTAGCTTCTATTAAGTGCTAGGCACTGTTGAAAATGCCCCGCATGCATTATGTAATCTCGATGACTGCCATGTTATCCCCACTCTAAGGGTGAGGCAACTGAGGCATATACAGGTTAAGTAACTTGTCAAAGGTTTCACAGTTAATGAGCGTATCAACCCAAAACCTCTGGGGAGGGACGTGGCCCCCAATGTGCTTTTGATGTATGGCTACTAGGCAAGATGTTCTAATTCGTTCCTTACAGAAAGAAACTTGCTTTTAACAGAGTTAAGCAATTCATTGTAGCACTTCACACCAGAAACTTTCTGAAAGTCCATTTATTGTCTCCTTTGCTAGTAAAACTGCAGAAAATGTTATGCTTTACTTTAGTTCCTCACTGTGGAGTAAGTAGCCTAGAAAGCCTCCGTCAAGTCACAGTTGGAAAGTGATCTAATAAAAGAAGATTAGTGAATGTAGAGAAGACAAAAGCAGTCATGTTTGAGTTTCATCTCTCTCAAATTTAGCATTTTAGCTAAGATGCTCGTTTTCGTTTCTTGCAGGTCTGCTAAAAGGTCAGAGTAATGCAGAATGCGTGCCTTCATCTCAGATTTCGTTCATCACAGGTGGATCCCGTGTGTCTTCAGTAGACAAGTCACCTTTGTAGCTAGCACCAGTGCCAGCTCCATGCCATTGCACCTTCTTTAGTCTTGATTGCCCTTCCTGCATTTATTGGTGTATTAAAATGACTGAATATGAACATTAAGGACTCCATGAACCTGGGCTAATGGGAGACTGTAGAGAAAATGAAAAAAGATCCACCGGAGGACATCTTGGGGGTGGGGGGGGAGGGAGCTTGGGAGGAGGGAAATGACTAATGAAGCTAATTAAAAGAAGCATTCAAATCTGCTTTCTACCCTCATTAACAATTAGCAGGGCACTGGCCAGAGTTTGTACCCTGTGTTTTACCTTAACAACATTCTATTTGCTCTTTGTATATTTAAGTGTTGTAAGGAAATGTGTTTCAATCAAAACTGAACATGAGATAAAGGAAAGAGATGTGGCTTTTGTGATATTCTATCACAAACACTTTTATTGTATCTCTGTAAAATACAATGTATGTATGCATGTACGTGTTTTCGTCCTAATGTTGCTACTCCCAAGGCAAAGAAAAAGAACAAAAAATGGAAAAAAAAAAATTGGAAAAAAATCAGGCTCATAGCAGCTACTGTGTAGAAATTTCCCCCTACTTCTAATTTGCTGAATGAAGAAAAAAATCTTTTATTTGTGATATTTTCAGAGACATTTGCTCTAGTATGGTGTATTTAAATAATAAAAACTTAAAAGAAAAAATATTCGATGGAGTTTGGGTTTAAACACTGCTTTTTCTCTTCTGTATTTTGGGAAAATTCAGGTTTTCTGTTTGATACCAGGTTCACTCTAACTTCTGGGGGTTGAGGTGGTGTGTATATTTACTTAGCCCTGGGCCAATAAGGTATTCTTCAAATTACTTAACCAGGCCATTTTTGGCAGGGGTACAAAGCAATGTTTCTAATGTAGTTCTTTTTATAAGTTCAGTTATTCTGTTAACAGCACTTCATTACACTTCTGTATCACAGTGAATCTTTTGTGTTTATATAAATATTTGTTTGATTCTTTAGCCATTTCATTTATTTTTTTCTCAGTATAGGAAAGCTTCGGTTATTGATGAAAAAGCCTGTTTAAGAATGTGGCATAACCATCTTGTTCTCTTACCAAGTTTATAGCTTTTGAAGGAAATAGCATTTCCAAACGATACCTGCTCATATTCTGAAGTTCCGTTCGTTGTTAGGGACCCAGTGCTCTTTCAGTCGTGTTCAGTGGATGAAGCAGCCATTTCCTGGGGAGCTTTTAGACTCCTGTGGTCTGCTGTATGATTTGTTTATTTTGTTTTGCTCTTCCACCCCTCCACAGGCTCTGCCTTTCCATATGTTTGGAGAAGGGTTTGGAATTCGTTTAATAGTGGTGTTGAGCTGTGTAGTTGCTAGTTCTAGGCAGTAGAGTATCCCCAACAGCTTCTGCAAGGCTCGCAGAGGTGGCCCGAGGAAAGCACGTGCAGGCCGGAGACTGAGTGGGTCCGTGGCCAGTGCTGGAAGGAGGGAAGCCAGAGAGAGGCTGCACTGCCAGGCTCATGATAACATGAGCAGATCTCAGCTACAGTTTCTATCACAGGTTAATAAAACCAGCTGTGTTTTAATGCTCCTTTTAATTTTTTAAAAAATGGCGTGTGTGGTGTTTTCTCTTGTTCTAGAAGAACTCCCGAGGCCCGCTCTCTCTCTCTCTCTCTCTCTCTCTCTCGAATAGGAATGGCTTTACACAGAGAGGTCGAACTTGGCACAGCTCGGCCTGCAGCCAGCTTCCCTTCCAGATCTGTGCTTACTGTCTGCTTTCAGATTCCAAGCCAGGAGGAGAATTTACTTGCTCAAACAGTCATCCTCCTGTAGGAGAATTTAAGGCAGAGATAAATGAATAGTTTTATTAGAGCTTTATAAAAAAATGCAAGGAAAAAAATAAAATCACATAAATAACAGTATCTGTTTGAGTTAGATCCTGAGGGAATTTCTGGAAACTAGTACTGGCTCTTAATGTTTTTCATTTAGGATATTTTAAGGCTACTCAAGACTCATCCAGCTACAAAAGGGGAAATGTTAATAAGGATGCAGATGTCTGCTATATTCTTTTTGGCATAAGTACTCAGGTCCCATATAGTGTAGCTAATAATTTTTAGTAAGTAATAAGTGTGGCATTTAGTGGTGTGGAGGGCTAAGGTCATTAAAGGCTTTAAATGAACTATTATGTGGCTGGTTCCTGAAGCCGTATAAATAAGAGCTGCGTATTTAATAATGAGCTTCTAAAAGCATTTCTTAAGTTGCAGACCTATAAGATTACAAATGTCACTCATGTTAGTATAATCCACATGCAAGTGATGAAGCCTTCTCTTTGATGTGCTAAATTGGAGAAGGACTAATGGAGCTATGAATATACAATAGAACATATTTAAGTAGTAGTCTTGCTTTAGGTAAAACACTTTCTTGAAACCAGAGGCATTTCAAACAATAAAACCCAGCTCTAATGGGGATGCTCTGTGTGGATAGAAAGCCACTAAAAACACTCAGGTTTATTCTGATGTGAGCAGTGATTATGTTCCTCCCCCAGCCCCAACATTGCTTAGAGAGAAAAAAAAAAACCTCCCAGCTTGTTCACCTTTTCATTATTTCATTTGTGATGTCAGTGAGATGTACTCGGTTCTTTTGAAAGGACTTATTTAATATTACCCACGTCATAGGGCAAGGTGGCCCCCCGTCCCTACAAGCAAGTGCAATGAAAAATAAAAGCAAATGTTGCTGAGCCCTGCTGAACTGATTTAAAAAATGTTTATGATATGTATAAATGTCTCAATTATGTACAGTGTCACTGTTGCTAATGAAACAGTTTTGTAAAAAGATTGTCCTTTGAAAGGGTTTAATGTTTTTTACCTGCCTAGTTAAATTTACACACCCCAAAAGGCAGGAAGCTTGAAAGAAGCCTTTCCAAACCAAACCGTTTGCCACAAGAAACTATTTCCAGCTCTTCATGATTTATTAGGAAATAGTTCAACACAGACTGTAGAGCCTTATAAAATACAGAATGAAAAAACTGTCATACCAAAAGGAAGCCTGTGATGTCATTCTTTTAACTATTTAAATTCTTGTGCCCTTATTAACATGGATATTTCAAACAACTAATCATCTAAAATGAAGCTCTTAAATGGCTTTAAATGTCAATATAGTAAGATTCTAACATGCACTGCTATTTACATAAAATGTTTAAGGGCCAATAAGTCATGTAACAGTGAATCCAAGAGCTATATATCAAGAAACTGGTGAAGAGTTTCCACATAGCCCAAATAATTGTATTTAGATTGAGAAGCGTTTTTTTCCAGCTACTCCTTCCCTGGGGTATTGCATCCTGGGTGCTTGCACACCTATGGCTTAGTTCAAGGGGCCGTTGGAAACCGACCATTTACAAGTTGATGTGACTTCGCTTTGTACCAAGACTCACCTATTGTCAGTCCAGCCAAGTCACAGAAATGCTTATTGCAGTTAAATGGCAGTTTGTTTCCATGAAACTGCAATTAAAGTATTACTGAGCAGCCATTTTAGATTGGCAGGGCTCTGAACGCATGTTAAACAGCCCGCAACTCCCACTCGAGAGTCTGAGGTCTGACTCGCAGCGAAACGCAGCACGTTCGCCCATGTTGGGTGTCTAGTTAAGAGGCGTTTGTAGCCCTCTGCCCCCATCGTGAGCATGCCGAGAGCAATGACAAGTCGGCTGATTTTTGCAAGGTGAACTTGTAACTTACCTCAAGTGAATGCTTATTTTCAGTCGCCCAAGAAGTACTTTACGCTCGTAGATACGTGCACGTTTCCTAGAGGATATATTTTCAAGTTCAGATTGATTCTGCTGAGAATGGACTGCAACTCAGAGGCCTTGAGCCAATCCTGTGCTACAGGTCCTGACATGCTACAGCTGTGTAAACAGGGCTATTCTATCTCCTAAATCACAACTAATAAAGCATAGGATGAAAATCAGTGGATTCTGTTATAAGTTCTTTGAATGACATGGCAAAGTTGTTTAATGACTCTGTTGGAATGGACAAGCCTGAGTTGAGCCACCAAAATACCTATTTTAATTGTTCCTCCCCTCACACGGGGCAGGACAGCCTTTCGTGCATATGATCCTCGCCACCACTAAATCAAAACCTGCTGGGGAAAGAAAGGATCTGAACCGAATTCTTCCTGCAGATCTAGGGTTCAGGATTTGTTCAGTGGGAAAGGTGAAGTGCAAAGATTTTATTGAAAACGCGAAACAGTGATGTAAGATCCTGAGAGGAAAGGCTGTTTCAGAGGTGGTGTTTTCAAATGCAGTTAGCACTGAGTTCTAACCAGCGTGGAAGCCGTCATTCCCTCAGGAGAACAAGAGGAGTTTCGCCTGCCTTCTGCCTAGAGAGTTCCCCCACCTTGAATCAAAAGGTTTACGTCCTCAACTTTCTCAAAAACAGTTCTCACGTACAGTGCATCTCTTTGTGGGCTTTCACCAGTGTTGTCTGAGCTGTAATTTTTTAAAGGACGAAAACATTGAAGAGTTTTTAAATTAATATTTCACTTTTGATGAATGTTTTTGGGAACTGTAAAGAGCAAATCTGAAGACAAACTGAATTTACAAATGAAGATTCCTGAAAACTGGAAGGGAAATTGCTTGCTTTGGTTGCAGCTGTAACTGTATTTAAATGAGCTTTGGTAGAAGTGGGTGTGTCTTAAATTCTGCGTGTCTATCTAAGGCCTTTGATTCAGCTTCTAGGATCAGTCATGGGACTTACACTTTCCATAAGCCTTATAGCTTTAAATATAATGTTTAATAACTTTCTGGGAGTTTTGCAATGCTTTGTAAGTGTATGTGAACATTTACAATGAGCAAGTTCTTACACATGTTATCTCACTGAGTCCTCTCAATAATTCTCTTAATTATTATTTTTAGTTTTCCTGATGAGGTCACTAAAGTTCATGGAGTTGACTTAGTAAGTGGGGCCAGGGTTACAGTGAGGTGAATGGCTACTCTGGGGATAAAATGGAAGGGGATGCCAAAAGGTCAGATAATGTTTTAATGGGGTATTTTTTAAAAATAACAAAATCAATGCAGAAACATCCATGAAGAGCAAAATATTACAATTTAAATCAAGGCAGGCAGGACCTGTCTTCCTTTTCTTCCCTTTTGGCTCCGGCTCCAACCTGGCTGGGCACTGTGATGGAAGCCCACAGTGCCAGAACTGCTGTCTGCACCCGGGCATTGTGGGCGTTGCCATAGACTTGCCTTACAGACTGCAGCAAGGATATAGTCTATTCCATGGGCTGTAACTTGGTTTTTTTCTTCCTTTAAAAAGCTATTGCATTTCATCTTTATCCAACCTGGAATGCCAGCTCATTTAGACTGCCTGCCTATCTACTAAGTCTTGCTCCGTAAGAAGTTTCTTTTGAGTTTTGACAAATATCAACTACTTATTGATGAATAATTAAATATCATTGATGAATATTCTACCCACAAGTTGTTGCTGAGGAAAAAGAGCAAGACTGTAGTAATCATATTAGTTCAGAAAGCAAAATGGATAAATGTATCCCATACAAAGTAATAAATGGTATGTTTAAAATGTTTGAATGAGCTGTGGCTTGAATCTGCAGGTAAAATGTGGTGAATTTGATTCTATAGAAGTATACTTTTTTGGAAGTATAAAAGAAGTAAAATATACAACAGTTTTTTGTAGAAAAAGTTTTACATGTTCTAGCAGACATACCATGAAAGAACTAAAACTCATATTTATTATTTTAAGATGGGAGAGCACTAAAATGTTCAAATGGAACAGATTATACCTTTAATTACATCCAAACATGATTCTAAGCTGATTTTCAAATTTTGTTGGCTGTACTTCCTATTTTCTCATTAATTGGTAGAGTCCAAAAAGATACCAAATTTGTAAATAAATTGCTATAACACACTATTCAATCCAAGCTGCCTTTATTACAAAGAGAAAGATAGGAAACATTTCTACTCAACTGAGTAAAACATTGTTTTGATGTTGATACAAAAGTTAGGCAAAAAATG
The DNA here is from genome assembly GCA_007922815.1 of Macrotus californicus. Taxonomy (NCBI): domain Eukaryota; kingdom Metazoa; phylum Chordata; class Mammalia; order Chiroptera; family Phyllostomidae; genus Macrotus; species Macrotus californicus. The sequence continues at coordinate 18,926 of VMDR010001266.1, read as the reverse complement.
ACTTTTTTTCTTGGCTTGTATTCTTGACCACAGTGGATTTTGGAGCCAAAGTACCAGTCATCAAAGTCCATAAAGTCTGTTCGTCGTTCCATGGACTATCTCAGCCCAGTGACTCTGGAGACTATCTTTTAATCTTTTATTCTGCTCTGTGCAACATGAGACTTAAGTTAGCCAATATATGTTGTTGTTGTTTTTTTCCAGTCTGAAGATTAAATTACCTTTCTCATTGGATACCGGTGGATATACACATACCCTCTTCAAGTTGTAAGGAACTAGAAAATATGCATGGATCAATCAACATGCTATAAGATTCAAAACTACACAATATTGATTATAGCAAAGGAGATGCTCTGTATTTGTTACGTATATAATGTCATCTGAGTTCGTAAGACCAGCTAGTTAAGTCTGGTACATCCCTCAGGGGTAGGCAGGCGGCAAGACCCATGAGCTCAGCCTCTTGGTTATACTGCTCTAGGGCATGACCGAAAACCACCATCCATTCCCGTTTTTTCAGCAAATGCCATCCATTCCCAGAGCTGCACAACCAGTACAGGCAGCCGCCTGAATAGTGTCTATCAAGATTTTTTTTGGTGAGTGTAAAGGGTGGGAATAGATGTTCATGGAATTTTTAACAAATACAATATTTTCTCTGAAAAATTCTAAGCTATGGGGAAATTTCTATCGAGAAAACAAGGGAGTAGGGAGAATGGAAGGAACAATTGTCTGAATGAATTGCTCTTCTAGGAAGGATTAAAGGGCGGGAGTCTCTTGTTGCAGATTGGGAAGAAGGCACTGTGGGCTCCCCGAACACCCTGGCCACACACCCCATTTACGTGGTATGGTTTGTCTTTCCTCCCTCCTGTCAACAAGACCTGCCCTGCCTGCACAGGATGCTGTTGCCGCATGTGGTAAAGCTCAGGCTATGCTTTTGTGTACAGCAACGCTGTGACGTCGGGGGTGGGGGGGTGGGGGTGGGTTTCAGACATTCGCAGTGTTGGCGGTTTTCAAAGGTTGATATGATCCAGCATTTGGTGACACTTCACAGGTGTGTCAGGGAGAGCAGAGTTGAAATGAAAATTGCAACAGAGGAAAAACAGACTCCAGTGTTCTGGAAGTTTGGGGTACCGCTGTGGAAGCATTGCCTCTGGCTTGTTAAAGCTACAGCCACTGGAAATCCAACCCTTCTCTGAGAGTGGAGCGGAGGCGGTGGGGCAGGAAGACATGGAGGGGGCAGGCTTCTTTTCTGATTTGTTACTGAGTGAATCCGGGGGGTAAACAGGCGTGATTTCCAGTGGACACGCAGTCCCAAATGGATTTCTGACACAGGCTTTTATGTAGGTCTTTCTTCCACGGGATGGGTATCATTCGTAAAATTCCATTAGTTAACTTATGCTGCAAAAAAGTGTGTGTGTGTGTGTGTGTGTGTGTGTGTGTGTGTGTGTGCTTTAACCCTCTTTAAGTAGTCAAACATGTTATAAAATTAGAGAAGGAAAAAAGATTCCGGTGGCTTTGGAGCTCTGGAATTCAGTTTTTACTGTGGGCCAGGTGAAGGTGTAGCTGTGATATTTTTCTCCCTGAGCTGTATTTTACATTTTTTAGTTCAGAAGTTGATTTTCAACAGGCCCACCAAAGGCTTCTGTCTCTGTAATCCCCTTGTTTTGCATGCAGATGGCATGTTAATGAACTCATTACTGTGCATTTTATCCTTCTCTGGACAGATTTGTGACATTATTTTTCAAAACAAAACAGGGTTCGGCGGTTGGTTGGGCCTGATGAGAATTGGGTGACTACGTTAAAAAAATATTTTCTGAAACATTACTAACCTGCTTGGGGTTGCTGCTTAAACATCCTATAAAACTATCCCTACCCTCTCCATTACCCCCCAAAAGGTACTTTGATTTCCCTGCATCCCTAAAGACTTTTAAGACTATGTGCCTTCCAGAAAGTGCGTGGTCCAATTCCATTCTAAGACTAGGCGATTCTGGGCTTTCTTTTTGAGTCCTTGGGCATCTATGAGCATCTTGTGTATCTGTGTAATCTTTTTAGCCCAGATTTCTGCACCAACCAAGGGAGAGAAAGTACTCACAATTGCCTTAAAGGAAATGCTATGCAAATTAATTATGGCATATTTACCTGTATTCTGTGCTTTATGATTTTTAGGATGAAGGCATCCATGCTTCTGCACCCCTCCCCTTTTATTTTAAAGCATGCAATAAAGCTCATATGCACTGTGATGTGGAATAAGCACCAACCTGGGAGTCAGGAAGTACTTGAAATTTAATTCTCGTCCGGAAGGGAAGTCAAATGGAGTCTACGGTTAAATTTTTGTTGTTCTGATTGTAGTCATGACATAATCCTTTCATTTCACTATCTCATTTTGCTCATCTTTTAAATAGGAATTTACTAATAACAGTTATATTTGCCAATACATTCAATGTGTTTATTGGAAGGCAAAAAGGGCTTTATATTCTCAAAATGTTACTCTTTTGGACTGTAAACACTGAAACAATGGAAAATGAGTAATATTCTCTCATTTATGGATGAGTTACAAGGTCTTCAATTTACTTTCTAAATTATGAGAGCTAAGGGATAATGTTAGATGAACCCCAAACAATGAGTAACATACATAATTTTGGGGGGGGTTTAGAATGTAGGATATATACTTGAGATGTGTATATATATATATATGTGTATATATATATTGTAGTTTTAGGTTCACAACAAAATTGAGAGGAAGGTACAGAGATTGCCCATCTGTCCCCTTCCCCAACACATAGCCTACCCCAGTATTAAATGTGCCCCCAAAGTGGTATATTTGTTACAACTGATGAACCTACGTTGACAAATCATAATCACCCAGTCCATAGTTTTCACTGGGGTTCACTCTTGGTGTTGCACAGTCTATGGGTTTGGGTAAATGTGTAACATGTACCCTTTATGGTGGTATCATCCTGGGTATTTTCACCACCCTAAAAATCTTCTGTGCTCTGCCTGCTTATCTCTCCACCACCCTGTCGACCCTGGCAAGTGCTGATCTTTATTGTTTCCAGAATGCCATATAGTTGGAAACATACAGTATGCAGCCTTTGCAGATTGGCTTCTTTTACTTAGTATTAATGCATTTAAGGTTCTGCTGTGTCTTTTCGCGGCTTGATAACTCACTTCTGTTTAGCACTGAATATTCCATTGTCTTGATATACCACAGTTTCTCCATTCACCTACTGAAGGACATCTTGGTTGCTTCCAACTTTTGGCAATTACAAGTAAAGCTACTATAATCATCCATGCACAAGTTTTTGTGTGGACATAAATGTTCAATTATGTAATTTTTAGAAGCAAGGTGGTAATGCTTTTGTTGGGTGAATGTCACACAAAATTTGCCATTTTATAAACTCAGACCACATGGTGGTAGAAGGTATAGCTCAGAAAAGAAAGGACAATTTGTTAAATATTGATATGAAGCATGCATTTTTTTTTTTCTTGTTATCCCCAGCATCCAACTTTGAGGAAGATGTTACTACTCCTACATTTGCAGTTGAGGAAGCAGGGACTTAGAGAGGTTAAATAATGTGCTCCAGGCCACACAGCTAGTTATTTGAAAAAGCTGAATCTGATTCCAGCGCCCATGGCCTCCTGTGGGGGAAAGCTCCTTAGGTTTAAAGCTTTACCACAGCTAATCCCCTGGTTGGCTGGTCTATCGGCAGACAATGGAGCTGATACCATGGGTTTAAAACCAGAGCAAACTTGTGAATATTAAACATGTTTGATTGCCTTTCGAAGGAGACACTGTTCCAGGCGTTGGTTACATGTGAACATAGTCACAGCAGCCTCTGGACTGTACACTCTCCTTTGAAGGAGAATGGCGTTTATTTCCATTTTATGGTTCTTTGAGGAAGGACAATGAATTATCATTTGCTGTTCGTCTC
>VMDR010001266.1:0-10000 GCA_007922815.1 Macrotus californicus | reverse complement strand
ATAGTGGGAAAATATTTGCAAAGTCACTCACCTGCCCTTTTAGCCCTCCAACTTTCCTCCCATCTCCTCCCATTCATTCATTCATTCATTCATTCATTCAACAAATATTTGCTGAGCACCTACTGGTGTCAAACACTGTGGTAGGCACCAGAGAAGTAGCTGGAAAATAAAAAGTCTTATAGAACTTATGTCTGAGTTAGGGAGGCACAATAAATAATTTGGTAAATAAAGGAACAAGATGATTTTAGATAACAGTGCTTTCTACAAAGGCAATGCAATTCACTGGTGGTGTTGCTTTGGTTAATGGTCAGGGAAGGATTCTCTGATGAGGTTTGAGTTGAAACCTGAGCAATATGCAGAGCTAAGAGTGTTCCAGGCAGAGGACAGAGCAAGAACAAAGGCCCTGGGGTTGGAACGATGTGCATGTGTTTGGGGGAAGAAAAAGAAGGTAATTGTGGCTGGAAGAAAGTGGAATGATGTGATCAGATTTGCGTTTTAAAAGATCACCCATGGCCTTCATGTACTTGATGGTTTTGAAGAAGGGGTTTCGGCACACAGTGCCATGCTGGCAACAGCTAGGCAGCAACTGAAGGAGGCATGAGAAACAGGAAGGTGAGGAAACATAGCTCGTGTGCCAGGAATGAGAACATTGAGTGGGATATGATGCAAAGGCCAGAGAAATGACATAGAAGAGGAGACAGGGGTTTCATAGGACCTTATTTCATGGTTAAGGCCCATGGGACCTTATTTCATGGTGAAGAGTATAATAAAGCCTGTAGTCCCAGCCAAGGAGATTGGACTTACTCCTAAGGCAGTGGGTTTCTGATGACACAATCAGGTTTCTGCTTTTGCTGTCATGTGGATGGTGATTAAAATGGGCAAGACAGAAGCAGGAACACAAGCTAGGATTGTGGCAGTAATCAGGGAAGATGACGCTGACCTAAGATGACTTAGAGCCAGGCAGAAGCAGTGGGAATGGAGAGACCTACTTGGGTTTGGGAGTGGGTGAGGCTGTAAGCCAGAGGGCTTGAAGATTAACGGTAGCAAACACAGAGCAAAGCACCACGTCACGGACATTTCTCACTCCTGTTTCGAGACACGCACCTCTCAGGAGTCGAGAGCCCTGTGTTGGAGCCACGGCTATGAATCTGTTGTGATATGAACGAGCGGGTGAGAGTGGAGCCCTTTGGTGTTTACTGCTTATGGTTTTTCAAAGGTCTCTATCTCTGTCTGTACATGGCCAACAAAAGTAGAAACTATTTAATAAAGCAAGACATTTTTTAGCCTTTGTATAAATTATAACCCACTGGTCCAGGGGACCGTTGAATAAGTGGACCTCCTGTTAAACCCCAGCTCTATTACCACCCAGGAGCTGTATGATATCTTGGGCAGTATTAATTCATCTTTCTAAGCCTCAGTTTCCTCAACTGTAACATGGGGATGATGGGCCCACCTTGGAAGACCTTATTTCGTGGTTAAGAGGACAGACTCTGAAGCCAGACTGTCTGGGTTCCTGTGTTAACTTGGCTACTTAATATGTGGCCCCTTCGGGAAGCCACTTTACCTCCTTGAGCCTCAGTTTCCTTGTCTGTAAAATGGAGCTCGTGATGATGCCGGCCTCACTGAGTTGTTCTGAGGATTGTAAGGCAATTACAGTCCTCTTGTATGGACGGGCTTTCCCAAGAAGTAGACCCCAAGGAGCACGGCACACATAGCAAGTGCTGCTGTAGTATTTGTTAAACAAATAGAAAGGACTTTTGAGAAGATTAAATAAGAAAGTGTATGTGAAGCCAGGTGGCTAGTGTGGAGTCAGTAGTTGAGACTTAGAACTTCACGCGTGCCCTCCTGCGCCTGCCTCCGGCCTGGCTCAGGCTTGGGAGTATGGTCGGTCAGGGCTGAGTCTGTGCGTGTGGGTGGCAGCTCACTCAACTTTAGGAAACGTAGGGTACTGCCTGGCCCTCAAGGGCTGTGTTCTTCCTTTGCGAATAGAAGCTGGTACTGATTCCAGAGTCGTGTGAGGGGAGGTGTGATGTTCTTTATTTACTAACATGCACTCGGACTGGTATCTGGGACACCCCAAATATGTTATGAATCATTCAGAGGATAACAAGATCTGCAGCCCTGTGCGGATTACTCACTAATTTGACATTTGGGGATTTTTGCAAAATGTTAGGGAACATTTGACAAGATGTAAATTACTGCATCTATAAGTACATGTGACTCTGAGGATGGGTGGCCCTCTCCCCTGATGTGGTTACATTTGTTTCTAGCACCTGCTATTGCATCCTGACAAGGAGGCTTGTTTTATTTTTTCCCTCCTAAAGAAGAAAATATTTGAATTTTGCTCCAAAAACATAACAACTAAATTCATCAAGCACCTACTATGTCTCAGGCATCTTGACGTCTTCTATGTCATGCCGTCTTCACAGTGACCCTATGGGGTATGTATCACCAGCATCTCTGTTTTTTAGGAGATTAGAATTCAGAGACAGTAAGCAACTTGCTTAAGGTCACACAGCTTTGAACTGTGTACACTAGAATTTGAACCCGGGGTGCCTATCTCCCAAATCTGGGTTCCAATCCAGCAGGCTGTCACTCATACCACCAGAGCATCGTCCGAGTCTGACCTGCTTCTCCCACAATGAGAAGGGATGAAGGAGAGGAACATAGCTTGGATAGTCCTTAGCTTTACACAACTGGGCAGTGTCTGTGGCCAGGAAATCTTCTTCTACACTGTTTCATAAGTGAGACCTGAATTAGCTGGTAATCTAGAGCTAGGAAGAGCTTTTGCTTATCATGACATTGTTTTCAAAGTCAAACAAGGGAGACTGTGTGGAGGGAGCAAGAACGGCCCTCCCAGGCCCCTGACCGCTGGCCCACTTATCACGGTCACATTATTTTTGGCACCGTACCATGCTCCTGAGCTGTACCACTCCCTGTCAGGCAGTTCTCTCCCTGCTTCCTATCGGCTCCCAGAGAACAAAGCGGGCATGTGTATGGGATCTGGGTGTGAGGAATATAGGATGCCTGGGAAATAGGAATGGGGACCTTAGGGAAAACCTGGCTCCTGGGGGAGATTTCTTGGGGGAACCCAGTTGCATGGAGCGGCTGCTCCAAGAAGAGGGCTCCTGGGGAGATAGTTAACCCATCAAAAGAGCAAATAAATGCCTGATGGTTCCAAAGTCACACTTGTCAGTTACCCTTTTAAATGAGGGGCAGAAATATATTAAATAGGAGTTAAGAAGCCCCTAAGATTTTTCATGCATTTCCTTGTATCTGTGCTTATTTTTTTTTTGGTATTTCAGGACTGCCCAAACCAACAGTAAGTGTCTTGAAACAGATTGTGTGCTCCGTCTTGCTCGTCCTGACTGCTTTGTAGGGTTGTGCATGTGGTAAGAGCTTACTGAATGCTTGTCGAAATGAAAATGGTCTTCGGAACAAAATCCATCCTGTGAATTTTAATATTTTAGTACTCAGCACTTTAAGTATTGATAAGTTCTTTATTTCTCTAGTTAAGAATATTTAAAACAGGATTAAAACACTTGGTTTTTGACAAACAGACACGTATAGGGATACAATTCAAATGCCTGGATCAAAAAGCTAGAGCAGAGGTTCCCTACCTTTCTAGCCATGGAAGCCCTTTTTTCCGTGTTATAGAACCTTCATGGGTCCCTCCATATGGCAATACTTGTATCGTTAAGGTCTGTTGATTGGGAAAAACGACAATGACAAAATCCTTTTGTATTAACTTTTATTTTATTTATTCCAACATCTAAAAATTGGAAAGAAAAAAGTAGTAAAAGAGTAGTTTGTGGCCTATAATATGACCTACTTATTGGCAGTGCTGGGTGTTCGCGTAGATTAGGGCGGGGGTGGGGTGGGCACAGCTAGAGCTTGGGCATCGGTGGGCCAAGGGTTTGGAAGTATTTGGCTTCTTTTGGGCTCTTTCCCTCCACTTTCTTTTCCTCACAGTTGAAAGCCACAGCAACGTTAGCAGTTGCAACTCCATGAAGAGTGCTAATTGCAAATGCAAACTGGTGAATGGATGAGTTTATTCTTCTGGGACTCTAGAAGTGGTCCAGGGAAAATGGTCCCACCTAAATTCTTATACACTGCCTGAATGGCTGCCTAAATGTCATCCTCTCAGAGGCAAGGAGACAGCGTGGGCTAGTGGATCAATCACCACTCTTCTCTTCCAGAGGCTTTGGTACTAAGCCTGGCTCTGTGTCTAGTTGGCTGGTCAAGCCAGTTCAGCACCCTGGAGTGCCCTAAACTCGTCCGTAAGGTGGGGAGGTGGAATTAGATGACCTATGGAGTCCCTTCCAGGTTTTGTAGGCTACAGAGACCCAGGAATGGTGCTGAAGCACCCAAGCCATCTTGCCAGGTACCAGGTGCCACCCAGCTTCTTCTCACGCCAAGCCCAGTACAGACCACTCAAAGCTGCACTCAAATCTTTGCTCTGGGTCTCTCTGGAAGGTGGGCTTTCATTTTGGTGTCCTATTATTAACCTTTTTCCAAGCTCTGTTTTCCAAGTTTAGGTTGGCTCATCAGAGTCAAACATGGATTGTTTGGAATTTTGCCCAAGCTGTTCTCCGAGCCTGATAGCACATTCATTACTCCCTACCCATGGTTTCTGCTAAATGACCTCGTTAGTGCTCTAATTACATGTTGCTCCTCAGAAAGCCTGGGGTGGGGGTGGATGAGTTGACTTAGGCTGAGGACTGAGATGGAGTACGTTGTAAACAGGCTGAATGGAGCCTACCTTCCCCTGGTCTGATTACCCATGGGGAGTTAGAAGGGAAGCTTTATGCTCCTTCCTCTTCTTTTATCATTATACATTAAAGGTAATAATAATGCATACAAAATGTGCTGGTGGTAGTTGGTAATACATTAATTTGAAAGCTGGATAGTAATATTTTTACAATTTAATATGTCTGTGGAACTAAAGAATTAAAAAAAACCCAAATACCTCCAGGGGAAAAGAAATGAAAATAGATGTTTCTGAGTGCCTATCATGTGCTCATGTAGGTTTTGGTTCATCTTACCAACAACCCTATGAGCTAGTTATTTTGTTTTATTTATTAATGAAGAAGCAGGTTCAGAGAAGTTTAAGTATTTTCCAAAGGCATGCGCAAGTATGTGGCAGAGCTGGGAACTGAACCCAGGTACATCTGACTCCAAATCCCAACATCCAATGCTACCTGTCTATTAAGTAACTTGTTTGCTCATTCACCCATTTATTCAACAAATATACTCTGACCTCTATCCTGTGACAAAGTATAATCATAATTTCAGATTTTCTACATTACATTTTAAAATACGTTCTGCAAATTCCTCAGGTGATGTTAGTTCGATGATGTCTTCTTAGATCATAATTTTCTCTGTCCTCTTCCTACACTTCTGCCTTGAGGGACAGAGCACAGATCTGAGATTCAGAATCCTGGTTGGTGTATTTAAAGATTATTCTGAGAAAACTTCTGTTTTTCAGGTAAGGAAACCAAGGTTCAATGATTTGTGGAAGTGGTCAACCTTTTACTACCCTGCCTTCCAGGGACACTGAGAGTGCATTTGAATTTACTTGGAGTGTTGAGAAAGGACAGTTGGGTACTATCACAAATATGAAGGTTTTCAAATGCTTTTCACCTCCGGCAGTGTGTGTCCGAGAGGAGAGGTGCACACAGAGGCTGATTAGCAGGTGAATTTAACTTCAGCTTGTTAACTACAAAACCGCACAGGTTTCATTTTAGTGAAAGGAAATCCACCTTCCAACCTGGGTCTCTGAAGTAGGTAGGGTATTCTCCGAGGTTTTCTTTTGGGTGGTGTTAAGGTGAACTTGTAGAGTCAAACCCTTTCACTTGTCTCTGTGGAATTCCCTCAGCCACATTTTTAAAAAAGTGGCAAGTACGATATGTTGAGTGATGAGAGATGTCCACACTTAGGGAAAAAAAAATAAATGATGTGGTAGTAATATTAACGGGATGCCACTTTAGCCAACTGATGAACTTTCTTAAAACGGGGGGTCTTACCCATCTGATGACTAATTAGTATTTCAACAAAGAGCTTGGAATTTTGCAAACCAAGCATTTAAAGATGTGAGCATTGTTTGTTTGACAGGCTGTCAGGATACTTGTGCAGGCTTAATGTACGAGTTTATTCTCTAGCAATCAAGTTGTTATTATAACTACAAGAAAACCGGAAAAATCAGACTTTCACAGTCAAATCAGCCGTAGGAAAGAAACGAAAAAAAAGAAAAAGAAAGAAAGAAACCCACAACTTTGAGCTATTTCCTGAACCTATAGCATGTTTGCTGGATTGGGGGTGCGAAACAGCAGGAAACCATTACTGTATGTGATCATAGTTTTAATGATTCTGCTAGAACATAATAAACCTGTAATATGTATGCCTCGAAATAAATTATAGATCCCACAGTAAAAGGCAACTCCTTACTCCACATTTATCAATTTTGGAAAACTGCTCCCTTCTTTTGCAAATAAGTCATTAAGCTGCATGTTTCACCACAGAACAACTTTTGAAAGAATTATTCAAACCTTCTAAAGTAATTCATTTGTATTCCTCTTCTATTTTTAATAACGAAAAACATACACAGGAGATGCAAATATACCACTAGAATTTTTGAATGAGTGGACAAAGCAGTGTTAAAAATTCAACAGCACTAATTACTAGCTGAGCAATAGAAAAACCGCTGAATAAATGTCAGCCTAGGAGATAAGCTCTTATCTTAATCTAAGGACTCCACAGACTTAATTTGTCAGGCCAGCCTAGTTGATGAAAAACAGGTTTCTATTCTCCAGTGTGAGCAGGGACATCTCTCCAAATCTTTGAAGTTAGATAGTAATACCATCAGTGTCATCCTGTAAAAATCTTGTGACCAAGCCAATTTAATTCCTATTGTCCTGTTACACTAATTAAAGTTGTTCCACCCCTGTTGGACAAATATCTAAAAGTGAAGTTAATGTATTTGTAGATGTTCTACGTTTTGAACTAATCACCCTCAGCTCCCCAGGTTTTGTGCTTTTTTTCTCATATTGCTGGAACACTGGGGACTGTCTATCTTCCGATGAAGAAGCTGAGATTTCCAGAAGAATCCATTAATTCAGAGGAACCCACTCATTGAGAGGCAATGCAGCAGAGTCTTCAAGAGTAGAGCTTCTGAGGCAGAAGGGCCTGGGGAAATTTTTGCTCTGTCACTTATTAGCTGTATGAACTTGGGTAGATTTCTTAAACTTTCTTAGCCTCGGTTTGATCATCTGTAAAATGGAGGGTAATCATGGATATTATGAGGATTTAATAAAATAATGCTTGTAAAGTACTTAGAGTGCCAGATCCTTACACTCAATGCGGCTCAGCTTTCTTTCATTCATTGACTTCATTCATTCATTCAGTAAACAGATACATATTGAGTCTTAACAAGTCTATAGCATCTGCCAGGCGCTGTAGAGCATATGAGGAAACAGAAGGCAGGGCCGTTTTCCCTTGCAGGACTCTGTATGAACTGGCTGCTCCAGCCCGACACCATCAGCCGATCTCATTTCCTTCGGTCTGGGAAGGAAATTCCACCGAATCACCAAGACTTTCCACTAAAACTCCATTGCCAGCCCTGTTGCCAGATTTCCAATAAAATGGGGATGTAAATTTCCATCTCAGAGGTCTGTGGTGCAGATGACATGAGACAACGGATAATGGACAGCCAAATGTTGGTGGCCTTTCAGTTCCCTTTCTCTCCTATCGCTGTGACCCAGAATCACACGCATGACACAGACACGTCTACACTTGTCTCGTCTCGATCTCCTCAGTCAATGTAATACCCTTCTTAGCAGCCCACCCTTCCTCTGCGCACTCCCTCTTCACTGCTTGAGTGGCACCTTCTCAATTCTCTATTATACTGAATGTCACTTGGAGATATTTTTTGCTATTTGTTATTTCATTGATTTTCTTACCTTCATGGAATTTGATGACACAATTTTTTCCAAACCACTTGAAATTCAGGCATATACTTAAAAAGTGTGTACTGAGGATCTATTATATATTAGCATCCCCACTCGGTACTGGGGACACCAATACCTGGAAGCTACAGTCCCTACCCTTTAGAAACTATGCAGTGGTGTGGTGAACGCTGTGACAGGCTCCCAAAATAAAGTGGGAGCAGGGAGGGGTGGAGGAGATGATCCAGCTCGGACTGGAAACCCACTCACTCGTTGGAGGTTTTCCAGAGGAGATGACTCCCGGGCCTGGCTCTGCACCTAAGTAGGAGTCAGTTGGTAAAGATGTAGGGAAAGGGAATACCAGGTTGAGGAATCAGCATAATCAGATGGAAGGAAGTACAGTTCCATAGAAGAATGAAGGGCTGGCAGGCGGTGGTGGGAGATGAGGTAGACATGAAGGATCACCAAGGTCTTCCATGCTGAGGGTTTAGAATTTCACCCTGAAAGAGACAGGAGCCCGTGATACATTTTAAGAAGGTTGTTAATTCTCATTAGCATGTGTCGAGGGCAAAGGAACTGGGTCTGTGTGCTCCCGCTTCTCCTCACCGCTTTCATGGTCTGTCTCTTCGTTGTCTTGCCCCCACCTCTCGCTGCACATTCGTTGAGCACCCTGGCACGCTGCCCTCGGAGTCCCTCTTCTCCTGGTCTCCTGTCGCCGCTGATGGCTCATGGCTCTTTGACTTCCTCTGCTCTGATGACTTTCTCTCTATTCCATCTAGACAACCTTTTATCCTCTTACAGCGAGAGCTGCTTTGCCTTTGAACTTCTCAGGGGTGACATTCCCATTCCTGAGTCATCCTCTCTTACTCTTGCCCCTTGTCCCCCCCTTCCACTCCCTCAGTGGGACATCCATCACTCCAGCCTTCCTACCTTCTTGTTTCCTACCCTGCCTACTCAGACTCCTGTGGGAATTTGTTCCCACCCTGCTAACCCCTTCACTCACAGTCCTCAACTTCACCCATTCCCTTCACTGGCCGGAGAGCGTGGAACAACCTTGGCTAATAATTCCACTTCCACTTACAGGTTTTAAGGTGAGCTCTCAGTCTTGGCCTTTCCCTCCACTCCCACAGACTTCCTCTCTCATTCCTTTCTGACACACGGGCAACTCCTGCTGGACATGGGTTTGGTGGGCATGCCTAATGCGCTCTGGGAACTGTCCTCTAGAGAATTGTCTTTTTCAGCATATACTCCAGTCCAGTCCAGCCCTGCCACAGGAGTTTGCAAAAGGATGGACATTTGACACCGAACCCCAGTGATCTATTGACCACCGACCAATCAGATTTTCTTTTGACAGTTTGTTCCTATATCATTTAAATAGACTGCCCTTTATTGTCACTGCCTGTAATGGATTTCCATCACCTTGACCACAGCTGTGACAGGGTCACTTTAGCCCTCCAGTCTCAACCCTACCCCTGCTCCCCTCACCCTCTTGGTAAAATTTTACTAAGAAAATAGAGACTCTCTCACCAGAAGTCCTTTAGCTTTCTGCCAAACATTTTCAGATGCATTTCTGACAAGTTCCTCCCTGTCTCAGACGTCTCCTACCTGTTTTTTTTTTTTTTTTAATACAATTATAGTTTATCTACATTTATTGAGACATATCTGTTACTTCATTGTATGTTTCCTATTTTCTAGGCTTTTTATGTTTCTCTGTTATCCCCCTTTTTTCTTGTGGGGTTGATTGAGTTTTCTTTATTCTTTTCACTTATATTGGTTTGGAGCTTAGACTTACTGTTTCTGTTCTTCCAATGACTTTTCCTGGACTTTTAACATCTGTATTCAAATTTACATTTTTCCTTCAAATCTTAAAGCTAATCAGTGTCTACATCATTCTCCTCCTAGAAGCCTTAAGTTTCATCTCAGTAAGACTCCATCAATCCTATGTTAGAATGATCTAGTATTGGAGTTATACTGTATTTATAAACAAAAGAATTATTGGCATTATTATTCATAATCAATACTTACTTAGATTTACAAACATGTTTTACAAGTTTTTT